>APFE030252863.1:48477-59645 GCA_000404065.3 Pinus taeda | reverse complement strand
TCAAATTGAACACAACTCCATCAACTCCTCAATCAACTCCACCAAACTCAATCACTTGAGTTCTAACTGAAGTCCATCGTGCAATAGCTCAACTAACCCATAGGAAAAGCGTATTTCCTTTAGGCAGTTGCATGTACCACATCCGTAGCTCAAACTGAAGTGCTGCAAGAGGATGAGATAATGTTTATAGTCCAAATATTATTAAGAGCTAATAATATTCGACTGTTCTATTTTTTGACTGGCAGTCTAAAAATAGAGGTCCATCTATTTTTACCAACATGACCAATCATCCATAAATAGAATCATGCAACTCATAGACCATGATCCATATGCCTAAAAATAGACATAGTGTAAAAATAGACTTTGTGCCAAAAATAGCCTACGGGCCCACTTAGTGAAGGCAACTTCTTTTCACTAAGCTCCATCACCTTGTTGTGATTTCAACACTTTCTCCTACGTACTTTTATGAGGCTTTTAGGGAAGGTCCAACATGTGGAATTTAACCACCAACAACTTCTTATAAGATGGAAATAATTCTTCTAAAATCTAGTGCCATTTCTTCAATATCCCAAAAGAAATTATATATAATTTCAATAATGAAATAAATTAATTACATCATTGCATCAATCTCATCATGGGTTCCATAGGCAATTATTCCAAGAGTAGATCAATGCCAACATATAGTAAGTGTTTAAAGAGAAGAACCATAGAGGTGTTACATGGACGTTTGGATGGCATAGCATCTCGTGCCTCACTAGATTCTTAAGTCCAATATATATTTTAATCCAAAATAACCTTACCTTTATTAGCTGGTACCTATTACATTTTTCTTGAACCTTAAATAACAAAATAAATTAATTACACCATGAAATCAATCCCATCATTGCTTCTATGGCCAATTATTCCAAGAATAGATCAATGTCTAAAAATAGCCAAAGTTCAAAAAGTAGAACTGAGTTGTTATATGGGTAAGTTCCTAATGTGCACAAAAGAAACTTCCCTAGATCTAGTGGCTTAATCTAGAAACAACCAAGACAAAATTTCAAAATTTGATGTAAATTTCGTCCTTCTCTTAGCTTTCTAGCTCGATCTCCAACTCCAATTTCTATAAGTGGGACCTACAAATCATTCAAAATAAGCAAGAGATCCAAAACATACAAATAGCATATATAAAAAACTCTAAACAAGAATCCAAGGATTCATTGTTCTCCATATTCATAAATGGGACATAATGTATAGGAAAACAAGGAATTTTTGTATTAATAAAATTAGGACAATATTCGAGCCCTTGTAGGCCTTGACCTTGTAGATATCTCCTAGCTATCTGGTCCTTTGCTAAAATAGTAAGAATTTAATCAAACCTCAAAGAAATGGATAGGTTATGGATCTCTAAACATAAATGAGAAGCATAAGGGCATAATTCAGAGTCTCACAAAGCTAATCCAAACTCTATCAAGGGTAGTGAATTTATAGGGTAAATGTGGTGGTTAGGGACTTACCATTATAGGGCTTAGTTCCACATTAGAGGGAGGTAAGTTCTATGAGATAAGAGATAAGGCCTCAATATATGGAATTCGAGATATGATCTAAAAGTAAATGGTTGAAACCACTTCTGAAGCTTCTAGAAAGAGAAACTTCAACATTAAGTATTCCTTTTTACTCATTTCCCACTATCATCTCACTTTTTCATAAAGTAGCCTGTGCTGTAAAGCACAGTTTCCATGAGTGAAACTAGTATCATTGTAGCCTATCCTAAAGGTAAGTGTGATGAACCACACAAATAGAGTTTTTATCCCATGTAATCTAGGATTCTTGGACCTTCTAGAGAAGGGGTTCTTTTTCATTTGTAGGGGATGATTGAAAAGTGTGAATGGATGATGATTGATCTAGGTTCAAGGTCATTTGATTGAATGTGAAAAAATGACTTGTACAATTTTAATAATGAAATAAATTAATTGTGTCAATGCATAAATCCCATCATGACATCCATAGCCAATTATTCCAAGAATACAACAATGTCTAATAATCATTATTTAAAAAGTAGAACCATAGGGGTGTTACATGGAGGTTGGGAGGGCATAGTGTCTTATGTCTCACCAGATTGTTAACTCAAGTATGCAATTTGATCCAAAAGAACCATTCGTTTCTTATTTGGTAACCCTCACATTTTCTTTAAACTTTCAAGAGGTGGGTAATGGGTATCATGGATTGGTTTTGAATTTGGAAAGGATACCTCAATTTCATTATCATGATCCGACTTGGATGGTTTACCTAGTCTAGGTTGTAATTCATAGTTCCTCTTCAGCTCTTCCATCACTGAGTGAGTGATTCTTTGATATTGGGATGGTGATATCCCATAGTTCTCATATGGTTCATAAATCTCTTGCAATGCTAGGGAATGTGTATCATTAATCTCTGTGATGTAGAAGGTGGGGCTTTAATCTCCTAACTAGTTTATATCTTCATCATGGATGTACCCACCATAGTACCCATCATAATACTCATGAATTTCAAGGTTGAGATCCTTTCTCATGGGAATTTGTACAGGTTGTTCTCCAAGACATATCTCCGTATTTATCTATTAATGGTTAAACAACCTATGAATGAATGTGAGGTTTTGAGGGAGCTTGTTTTGAAATTTACTTGGCCCTTAAGACTCATGTTTAGTGATATGGTTGGAAACATTTCTGATTAACCTATTGATCTATTCAATCTTGTCTTTAGATGTAACTTTTTTGTAAGTAAGATGACTAGCTTCATCCTTCACATTCTTCTTACCTCTATCCTTATTTCCCCCCTTTTCTTTCTCACTGTCGTAATTTTCATTTCCAACCTCTATTTTCATAGTTTTCCTGTAGCAGTCAGGTTACCTTCTATCTCAACTGCGTCTAATTTCACATTGGGTAGGTTTATTGGTCTCCTTTCCTTAGCATGAGAAACAAATCAAGATTGACACCCGCTACATAACTTACCATATTAGTAATGGGAACAATTTTTATCTCATTTGGAATCTTGTTGTAGAGTTTATTGAACCATTTAGTGAAATCCTATACATTCTCAAAATAATTATTCTCAAACATCATGACTTCAGTGAGATAGTATTGAAAATATCTCTTATCTCCTGACTAGGTGTGCAATTTCCTTTCTAGATAATATCATGAGTGTAGTGAGTTTGTCGGAAGAGTACAAAACCTTTTTTGCACATCTCCTTGAAGGGGTTTTATGAAGTGTTTGATAGAAAGATATTCATCTTCCACGATAAAATTTCTAGTAAAATATTGGAAGGCGTTGATATGTTTTTCATTCTCCCCTTTATTTTTTCCACTAAATTTTGGTAACAACTTCATATGATTTTTGAGCATGTTGTGTAGAACCTGAGGCAAGGCCTAATGGAGTGTATTTAGAAGCGACCCAAGTGAGTGACTAATTAGGTTGATTTTATTGGTTATAGAGTTACCCTTGTTATACCATGATGTGTTGTAAAATTACGTCCCAGGTGACAGATGATATTTGTGTTCTAGTTCTCTCCACGGTTTGTAGAGTTATGAAATACATAGATGAGGATGGAGTTTATGATTTGTAGGGAGGGGAATATTCACGAATTAATCGTGAGAACTACGTGAGATTGTGTCATATTTGAAGAAGAAAGCTGAAATATTATGGTTGAAAATAGTTGAGGTAAAGCGTCGTTGGTTTGACTCCCTCAAGATTCAATTTGAAATGTTTTGTTCCATTATTTAGAAATGTAAAATAAATATTCAAGATGAAATACTAGGAGCTTGAGGTACTATTCTAGGTTATTTTGGGTGCGCCTCTTCGAAGAAGCTAGAATGTAAATATCGAATTTATGTGATGTATGTTCGAAAGAAAAATAAAATCAACACAAGTATGTACAATGAGTTAACTAAGCTCACGGTGGGTATTATTTCCTTTCATGTGGGTGACCTAGGTTCAATCCACGACAATGGCACCATGGGATGTTGTGCCCCAGATTGAAACTATGTAGTGCAATAGTGTAGAGCCTAAGAACATCTAAGTGCAATCCTGATTTTTTGCTATGTTTGAGATTTTATGTTTAAAATCAGTGTATAAGATCATCTATTATTATTAATGTTCTTGAAGAATATATCTATCTAAGAAGAGATTTGATGGGAACTTGGAGAACACACCAGAGGCAGATACTCAGTTACCCAAGTAAGATCGATTTTCTCACTGGTCGAAGTTCGGCAAGAGAAAATCAAATTAGAGAGAGAGTTGTTGGTGAGAAAGAGAGAGAGGGCATCAACACATTTAGAGAGTGCAAGATATCAAGACTCAAAGTAAGAACAGGTTGACATAGAAAGAGGCAACGCAGAGGCAGTTTGATGCAGAACCTATGTGGGCAGCTTGACATTGAGCCTGGGAGAGAAATTTGACGCAGAGAGGATCAGAAGGATTCCAAGGAAGAAGAGGTGCTTCACCTGGGGTAGAAATTGGTTAGGAAGTGTCTGTCAAATTTCTCATTCTTATTTTGCTGGCTGTAATTTGTACAAGATAATTTGCTGAAGAATAATAAAAAACCTCATCTGCTACACCCATTTTTCCACATTGGGTTTTTTGGGGACGATTGTCCAAAAATAATTGTGTCATTGTGGTTGTATTTGTGCTCATGTATTTCCTTACATTTACTTTTTTCAATGGTTTAATTGTGAAGGCTGCAGTAGAATATATTTCGATACTTGTTGTAAGAATAATGTGGATAACTTATTTCTAAGGTAATAAGTAGAAGAAATAATATTATTCACTGCAGTAGGATTTCTATTTAGAAATTTTTACACTCCCATCATTCACCAACTGGTCCAATAAGACTGCAGACCCTTTAGGGAAGGTTTCTGTGCTCTCTTGACCATAAATTCTGCAAGAAAAGATGATTAAGAACTCGTAAGAATTTATGAGGGATTTTGTCTTGCAAACATGGGTGGGTGTTTGCCGAAACTTTGATGGCTCTTTCATCCAGCGCTTGACATTGTATCTTGTGTTCACATATCTATGGGTGGCATAGAAGAGTGAGTCCATGTGCTTGACCAACTCAGGCAAGTGATACATCTGCTAAACGTATTTTGCCTTGAAGGTGGAAAGCTTCTGCCTCACTAACACTGCTCAATGTCATAGATTGTTCATCTTTATGTGAGACAATCCAGCTAATGATGTACGCACATGGGAAGGCAGGATATCTGCATGCAACCTTATATATCCCCGACTTCTGGTATTAAGATAGACCTGCTGGTCCTCGAGATCTGCCTCAAAGTCTTTTGCAAAAGTGTCTTTGATCTGTTTCCATGTCAGTGTTGTTCCCTTCTCGATAAAAAATTGAGTATCTACATACATTGGTAAATCAACTGATGTATTCTCAACTGCTTCGCTAGTACTGCTCTTAGTGGTTTCCTTTGATGAAACTCTCTTGTATGCCATGTTATATGTGAACACTGGAGAGATGCTCAACAATTGATGTACCCATGGGACAGAGAAGACACTCATGGAAAATAGATGTTAGTTTAAAAAAAAAATGACTTGAAGGAAAGTTCAAGAAGCAAGACAGGAACTAGATGAGAAGGATTATGTAGTTTTACTTGATAGGGGTGGCTGACTAACTGTGAGAATTTCACACGAAGTAGTCTCAGTAGCCGAGGTGGAGGCTTGACTACCGGAACTTCGTAATGCGTAGTCTCAATCGCCAAGCTAGGAGGCTGGCTCCTGGAACTACGCAGTGCACAGTTGGAGCTAGATTAGGCTATGCTCTACGCAATTCTAGAGGCCAAGCTTGTGGCTTGAGCCTCCAGTTTGCGTAGTACAAGTTGTGTAAAGTGAGATCCGGGCAAGGGAAAACTAGATCTGCCTAAGGGAGGTGTGAAAAACAAGCAAATCTGAAATATATTGTGAATTTGAGAGAAGATATGACTAAGTGTAGATGCATGCATGTGAATCAAGTGCAACAATCGATTAAACGAAAGGAAAATCAAGAATGTGAGGAGAGTCGCTGCAACAACGACCATTGGTGCAAAAACAAGAAAATGCATGCGACTCTTGGGAAATGAAATCTATAACTTAAAATGACACTTTGACAAGTTAAAATAAGTTAAACCACCAGCAACCATGCAGAGAAACAAGTGAAACAAAACTCACACAAGGCAAACAACAAAAAGCGAGAGTAAAAGCGACAAAAGATGACGAAAGCCAAACTCACTCGGAAAAGCGACGATGATCGCACTGAAGGTTCCTTGATCTCCTCAGGAATGTTATATCTCCAAGATCAAATGTGTAAATGACCTCTAGCAGCGTTGATTAAATATATTTGGACAAATTAGGGTTTATGATGTGCATGCCTAAAATCAAGGAAAAAGTGACACTTGGTGGAAGTTTATAAAAATAATGCAAGTGCCTCGTTCGGGATACTAAAAATAGATCGCTATTTTAAGGGATGTTTTTTCTTTTCTTTTTTTTTCTTTTTTCTTTTATGATTTTTCTAGGGAAACTTGCCATGCACACTGCTGGGAAAGACAACACAGTTCTGGGAACTGGGAAACTTTATGGCTCAGTGCACTGCGTAGTTTTTTAGCTCAGTGAGAGTTGTGCAATTTTTGGGCTCAGTGCTGGGATGCCCCCTCATGATTATGCATTTTATGATCTCAAGGACCATTGGTAGTCAGGACTACGCAATTCCCAACAACAAGTCTAGTTTCCTTCAATAATTGCGCAGTTTCTTGGGATAAGCCCATAACTGCCATGGGACCAAGTTAGGAGATAAGCTTGTGAGTTAGAAAATAAACCAAGCGAACACAAGCCAAACTTAACGGATAAGTCTCAGCCAAAGCACAAATATCTAGACCAGTGCAAGATGAGCTACTATGGTTAAGAAGGAAGGCTCCAAAATTAAAGCATATGCAAAATTTTGGAGGGTGGTTGTAGCCGCTATAACACAACCTTTTTTCTTTTGAGGAGGGGGCTCACTTTGTGGTGGTGCTTTAATACTTTTCTTGATGGCATTGTAGATACAATCAAAATCATTCATTGCATGTCCATTACTAGTAGTTTCTTCAGCCACACCATGTTCTTTTGTTTCTTCCATTTGTTCCATCTGCTCATCTACTAATAAGGAATCCAAAATATGTGCAACCAGTGCATTCATGTTGTGTTTCCACTGCGGGAATGTATTTTTTGAATGATATTCCTGATGGAAAGAGAAATAGTTTCCCATACCCATACTTTCTATATTCAACACAACATTCAAAATATGGGTAGACTTGGTGGGATGATTGTTGCTATTGTTATTATTATTCCTTAGAAACGAGAAAGACTTGGGAGGCTTGCTGTTAGTACAAGTCTCACTTGACCTTCTATTCAATTATGAAATTTCATTGGTAAGTTCCTTCACTGTTCGGGTCAAGATTTCAATATCTAACGAGTCCTTTTCTTTAGCCTTACTTAAATAAGGTTGAGACTTCATACTAGTTCCCTTGAAGTCTTTTGATTCATCTTCATCAAAAAAACTCCAATAACACACAAATCCTTCTCGACAGTGATTTCTTCTGCGCAATTTTGTGCCAATGTTTCCTTTGCATCTCTTTTAATGAACGAGGAAATGTTAGAGGGCAAGGAAACTTTGTAATAATCAATAGTAATTGAATAATGCAATTGCATGCATGAGGGAAACTTGTTCAAGATGTAATTTAACTTTTGATTAAAATATTTTACTTTCTCCTTTTCCCCCATTTTACTATATCCGAACTCTTTCAATAACGTGGTGGGAGTCTTGTACTCAACAAATTTCTCAAGAAATACATTTTAAACTCCCTCAAATTGTGGACCAAATTGATAGGTAGACTATGGTACCATGCTGCTACTCTATCTTCTAATGTAAAAGGAAAAATCCTACAAGAAACATCATCGTACCTTCTCACATCCATAGATGCATATAGAAATCGTCGATGTGATCTTTTACCTTTGACTTCTTATCTGGATCGAACTTTGATAGTAGCTTTTCTGGGTGTCTGGGCATCTTATGAAGATTATTTGGAAGAGAAAGAGGCCCTTGGGCCATCCAATCCAAGCCTTGGTTGACCATGTCTTTGTCTCTAGGTCCCTCCTTCATTTTAGAATCTAAGGAGCCTCCTCCTTCACTGTTTAAACCATCGCTGAATTCAAAATCTCACAGAAAGAACAATTTCTTCCTCATACCATTCGTTAATGGGTGGAAGTGGATCTTGTTGCACTATGTCGTCAAAGGATTCCACTAACTCTTCAAGAGTGGAAAAAACCAAATCTTCCACTATAGAAACTAAATATATCGGTACTAGTTGTTTCTTTATTCTTCACTGAAAGCGGTAGATTTTGTACAATTGGAAGAAAACCGATTGCCTTAGAAAACTAGCAGGTTATAGGTCGAAGTACCCAAATTGGTTCGTAGGTGACCTTGTATGTAAATTCTGGGCCAGGATGAGAAGATCCTCCTACTTAAAAAATAGGAGTTGGAATGGTGCTCAAAATGTTGCTACTTCGTACAAGAGACCAATGGTTATGGTGTGTGGAGTTTTCAACCATAAAAACCAACTCCCCTCCTTCTAGTGCCAGAATGTTGACGGTGCTGGATACCGCCAACATATGGGGGATCTCCCTGATATAAGGTCCCAACTATAACTCACATCGTTTGGTGTAGGAGTCCCATACAAAATACAACCCAACTGCCATTTACTTAAAGATATGCCTTGGCTTTAGAAGTTAGCAAAAGAGAGAAGCACAAATGTCCTTTTGAATAAGAAAGCAAATGTGACTTGTGAAAGTTCAATTATAGATGTATCAAGGTTCTCTAAATGCAAGGGGGAAAATAAAGTGAGCCTCAAAGAGAGAAATAATAGTACTACCCTAATGGAGACGCACATGAATAAGAAATATTTATCTAACATCAAGCGAAATAGTTCACATGGATGCAATGATCATTATAAACATTACAACAAATTTCCAGTAAGTTGAGCACTGACGTCACCGAAATAGTTCAATTTCTCCAATACAGATGAAAGAAAACATGAACCATAAACATTCAAAGAATACTATTAGAAACATCGACATTCCATGCGTGAAAATATTCTAGCATGGAAGGCTTCTTTATTAAGAAAAAATTCCAAGATACATAAATACAATGAGCATCACTAGCTCCAATGGTGGAGCGTTAGATCCACTACTTGCTCTCGAAAAGCACTAACTCTGTATCTCTAATGCCTTATGGGAGAAGGAAAGGTTAGAAGTCCTTTACACGATAAATGAAGGTCCTTTTATAACTTAAGGCATGTCCTTTCACATCCTAGTGACTTGACTTTCCAACTCCTAATGACCTTTAGACTTCTACAACCTTTGGACTTCCAAATGAATTTTGGAATTACATATGAATTTTGGTTTACATGTCTTTTGAACTTCCATGACTCTTTTTTCCATACATGACTCTTGGAATTCCACTTATTTGTATTTACAATGATTACAACATTACATCATAACTTCCACATCATCATGTGATGAAAATGTGACATGTCACTATCCTTGATGGTTGAGACTAATAGTGACTGATGACATGGAATTTCTTCAATGGTGACATGGCTTCCACTTATGTCTTTGTTCTTCATGAAACTGACAACCCTTGATATCTTCACCATCCAAAGGGTCTTTGATCTTGGAATCTTAAGGGTGCTTTGAAAATCAAGATTTCAATGTGTTCTTTGTTCTTCAATGCTTCCATTGCTTGTATCCTTTGCCCGATCTTCTACATGCATGATTTCCATGTTGCTCCTAGAATACCTGTAGTTGCAATAACTCATGACAAGAAATCATTAGCTTGAAAATCTCCTAGTCTAACATGTTTTATGTATATTTTATGTTCATGTCTTTTCAGTATCTTTGGAAAGAGCAAGAAGAGCTTTTGTGCGCAAGGGCACACCTCGAAAGGCTGAAAGGATGAAGGGGGATGCTTCAAGGCTTCGACATGCGCTCATGCGCCCAATAGGAAGAGAAAATAAAGGAAGGGAGCATGGCACAAGCCTGAATGATGAAGCGAAAGGATTCAGGGTTCCCAAGTGCGCTGTGCGCTCAAGGCCAGAGAGGGGGGTGGGGAGCACAGGGCGCTCCTAAAGGCTGAAGGATGAAGGCTTCAGGCCTTCGAGGTGCGATCATGTGCTCAAGAGGCCCATGATGGCACATGGTGAAAGTATGAATGTTGAAGGGTGAAGCTTCGTGCCTTCAAAGTGTGATCATTTGCTGAAGGAGGGCGCATTTTTTTGAGTCGAAAGAGTGCGCTCAAAGGAAGACAATTTCTTGAAGGGCGCAATTCAGAACAAGGAATGAGAAAGGGATTAGGGAGTGCAATTTGAATTCCTAGAAGGTGTATGGTGCACTTACAAAAAACTCATGGTTTTTGATCAAGGCTTTAGAGTGCACTTATGTGCTCTTGGCATTAATGGGTTCACTTTGAAACCAAAATTTGTCTAAGTCTGGAAGATAGGAAAATGGGTGAACATGTATAGTTTTAGACCTAAAGCCATGCGTGACACATAAAAAATCATTGATAAAACTTAGAAAAACATCATATTTTGAAAGTGTTGAGTCAAAATACACCTCTTTTTTGGAGCATATTTTTGACACTTTAAATTTTCCTATGTATCAAGTATAAACATTTTTTCAAAATGTTAGTGATTTTCACGCTGATCTTGAAAAGTGTTGATGCAACATCAACTCTTTTTTTAGAGGGCTTATTTTTGACACTTCAAATTTTCTAATGTATTAGGTGTAGATAATTGTTTTTAAATATTAGTGATTTTCATGCGGATTTTGAAAAACATCAACATTTTTTTGAAGGTATATTTTTGACACTTTAAATTTTATGATGTCCAAAATTGCACAATTTTTTTAAATGCTGACTATTTAACTATTTTTCCAGTTGTATCATTCCTCTTCTTGTTTTTCGTCCTAAGATGTTTGTTTTCTAAGGGTTTTCCAAACACATGTTTTTTGTTTTTCTTTGCAATGTTCCTAAGATGTTTGCTTTCTAGGGGTTTTCCAAACACATGTTTTTTGTTTTTCTTTGCAATGTTTTTTATAATGAATTTTTATTTTTGTTGCAAAGTTTAAAAAAAACAATAACATTAATA
>APFE030252863.1:0-38507 GCA_000404065.3 Pinus taeda | reverse complement strand
TAAATTAAATTTCTACAGTAATAAATCTTTTCTCAAATTTTACATTAAAAAGTGATATTTTCAAAATTTTCATCTCTAAACATTTCATACACCCACGAATAAATTTATACAAAATATTTTCTAAATATATTCGAATCATTTATATAATTGCAATAATTTCAATTAATAATTTTGAAACTCCTTACATATTCCCTTCCAAATATTTTTAAAAACTTCCGACAAGACAACACAAATCTAAATCTGAAAAACCAAAGCCAATTGCTGGGTTGTCATTTTTATCTATATTTCTCCACTCGATTTATTTTCTCTACTCTACTCAATTTATTAAGGTGTGTAGTTTAGTGCTCCTTAAATTCTAACTTTTTAAAAAGCATGAAAATTATATCCTGAAGAACGCATGCTTTATGAAGATATTTATTGCGCACTCTCCATGAAAATGAGCAGAAAATAACCCATCTCAGATAAGATAAATAAATCTACTGCATAAGTTCTGCTTTCCTTGCTCTTCATTTTTACCAATTGTGCTCGACGTCACCGATGAGGGCTGGGGGACTCTTAGGTCATATTTCGTCGCTACTCCTTCCAAGCAATCAACTGAAGTGTACAATTTGAAAAACAGTGGCCATGACTGCACGTTGAATTGTGGCGGCTCCCATCAATTCGACGATCAATGATGCCTTCAATAAGATAAAATTGATACGAAAGATTCTTAACGACGGCTTTAACTCTTTGAAACTGTAGTTTTCAAATCTTTATATCTTTGAAATGGCGGTTTTACGTCTTCGATTGATACCGGTGACTTCCTCCATGTGGCTTCGTCCCTTGTATCGACTCTGGTGGTTTCAAATCTTTAATACGGTGACGGTAACATATATGGCAGCACACTTGCGTTCGTTCTTCCTTGAACCATGACCCAATTACCTTTGAAACTAGTTTGAAGTTCTTCACAAACACTGGTATTTTCAGACTCATAAGGTTTGTTATTACTTTGATACCATGTTATGAGTTGACTATGCATAACAAAAGAAGTAGAAATATGAGAAATTATATTAATTATCAAGTCATTCCATATATTGACATTAATTTCTTTTTATTTTGGTCAAGTCATAATTTTGTTATATATATATTTAAATTAAGAATTTTTTTGTTATGTAAGTTACATTTTAATTTAGTGTTTTAAAATATCTTTAGCAATATTTAAATTGTGCAAATTCTAAAATTTAAATTTAATAATAACTAAAATAACATATAAAAAAATCAAAACCTAAAAAAATTAAACTATACTTTTTATTGTCTAAAGTTTTTTTATTTCAACTTTAGGTGAATGAAGATTTGTTGAGTTTTTTAAATTTGTTAATTGAGGGTCTAGATTGATTCTCAAGGGAATATGCTCAGCATATGCTTAGTTACAACTTCTAAATGGTTTGACTATGCAAGACAACTTTATGAGCAAGTTCCCAAGGTTGACCCTTCCCCCTTGGTCAACACTAATACTAAACTCTTCACGATACAAGAGGTAGAGATGGGAATCAAGAAGTTGGGTGTTGGAAAAGCAAAAGACTTTGCTGAACTCCAAGCAAAATATCTAAAGTGGGGCTCAAAAATTCTTGCACCTCACATTACAAAAATCTTCAAGAACATCATACAACAAGGGCTCCCCACAGATTGGACAACTAGTCTGGCAATACCTTTTTCAAGAGCGGCGATGTCAATAATCTCTCCAATTATAGGACCATCGTGATAAACCCTTTGTTTGCAAAGCTATTTGGAAGCATGCTAGAAAACAAAATTAGCGAGTGGGCAGAAGAAAGAGATAAGCGTGCTCAAGGGCAAGCAGGTTTTAGACTTAAGCATTCACAACTGATCATCGTATAACTTTAAGGCACATCATTGAAAAAGTTTGGGAGAAAAAGGAAGAAGTCTTTTGTTGCTTTGTTGATTTCAGAAAAGTGGTTGACTCGGTTCCTAGGGATAAACTTTAGCAGAGAATGGAGGAACTTGGGGTTCCTATACATTTGAGAGCAGCTGTGCATAGGCTGTATGAAGAGGTGAAAGTCAAAATTAGAACTTCAGAAGGCATTTTTGAAAGTTTTAGAAGCGATATCGAGGTCAAGCAAGGTTGCCACTGTCTCCTACCCTTTTTGGTTTATATATCGACAAGCTTGATGAGTGGCTAAATTCACGAGGGGGTAATGGTATCTATTTGTGCAAGTTTGTTATAAGGCTTCTTTTGTATGCAGATGACCTTATTCTAATTTCTAAATCGGCTCTTGGTTTGCAAGAGCACTTACTATCCCTTGAGCATTTTTGTAGAAGGGTGGGGATGCAAGTCAATATCAGCAAAATGAAAGTAGTGGTCTTCTCTAACAAAAGAAAACATAACCAACATAAGTTCTACTTTCAAGGCAACATTCTGGAAGAAGTTGCGGATTACAAATACCTCGGAATTGACTTCAACAAAAATCTAAGCTGGAATGGTTGTAGAAAGAAAAGAACTTTGGGGGTTGGAAAACATTTTATGCTTTTCAAAATAGGTGTAGAGAGGCAAAGTTATGGGACTAGAAGATCACTCAAACTCTTTTTGGGCTTTTAGTGATTCCGGTGACTATCTATGGTTGTGAACTGTGGGCTAACAGTACCTCCGACATGCAGTGGAGACAAATTGAAAAAATTCAAAAGCATTTGATTACAAACAAATTTAAGATTAAAAGTGTAGTTCCTTGTGATATCTTGTTAAGTGAAACAGGGACTGCTCCTATTGAAGCAATTGCTATGGTGCGAGTCATAAGGTATTTAAAAAAATTTGAGCAAATGGAAGAGGGTAGATGGCCTAAGGTTGTTTTTAATGATAAATTGTGCAAGAGCAAAAGAAGGTGGATGCAGCAAAATAACAAATGGTTTAGTAAATGGGGTATTTGCTTGAACGCGTGTCCCATAAACAACAAAGAGATAAAAGCTTTTGTTATGGAAAAGTTCCACAAACATACTTGGGATAAGGAGCTAGGAAGAAAGAAAAATTACTATATTAAAGAGTTTAATCCCACTCATAATCATCAACCAAAAGCATACATAGAGGCCAATATCTCTTGGAGAGCCAAAACTCGTATTGCTCAGTCAAAAACTAATTCTCATCAACTCCGTTGTGAAACATGGTGCTAGAAAAGGCCAAAGGAAGTGTGGGAGGAAAGGGTATGCATTTTTTGTTCTTCCATTCTGGAAACAGAGAAACATTTCATTTTAGAATGTGAGGCCTCAAAGACAACAGGGAAAGTTATGCAAATATGCTGGCAGCTAACTCTTGGGATAATCTATTTAGCGAGGGGTTTGTCGAGAAGCTAGGAGCATTTATTGTGAAGCTTCATAGAAAAAGGGTCGAATACATCAAGCAGATAAAGATAAAAAACAATCTGTCCCATAAGCTATCTTTAGCCTCGTGGACGTTAAAATAATTTCTTTCTTCTTAACCAGTTTGTTAGGTTGTATTGACTTTTAATAAATTTAAAAAATTATATTCATGCCATGTGGCTCCAGGCCCACCAATTTCCTAGGGATTTGAGATTATTCCAATTCTAATAAGTTCCTCATTATTATTTGTAATATTCATTTATATGTAAACAAATTTTATTTAGTAAAATGGTCCATTATTTTAAATAAATTTACAAAATTCGATTTTTACCAAGTGGCTCCACCCACCAATTTTAAAGGGATTTGAGATTATTTCAATTCTAATAAATTTTTCCATGATAAGTTCCTCATTATTTATAACATTCATTTATAATTCTTTCTTTTTTTTTTAAAGTTAAAGTTGACTCATAACTTTTTTATACATTAATCAAATAAATGTGTACAATTGCAATAATTATCTTAATTATATTTATGAAGCTTTTAACTATCAACCACATTTACATTTTTATATTTTTAATGTAATTGTACTAATTTAATTAACAAGTAATTATTTAATTTAACTATTTTTTCCTTAATCACAATTATTAAATAATACTTAATTAATCTAAATATTAACCCCCTCTTATGTTTGCATTTCATTATATTAAGCATATTGAAGCATTACGCTCAAACCACTATATAAATCAGTTGTTCAATGCTAAATCTACCTCCCATATCCCCCTATTGTCATCGTCTTGGCACAGATATAGAATATTTGTGCCGTTTGTTCTCCTCACTTTTTCTTTTTCCCTGCTTCTGAAAACCTACCATGAAAGCATACGGAATCCCGATGTTTATGGAGATAAAACTGCATTTCCATGCCTTCCCTCAGTATTCAGAAAATGACCGTATTATCCTTCGGCATTTTTTTTTTCTCACTTTGACGTTTTCTTCTTGAACATCAATTAGTGTGTAGTAACAATATTTGACCTGAACGCACCCTATTACTTTCCAACATTGCCCCCCCATAAAAAGAAAAATCAATGACTAGGGCCTTGCCGCCACACTCTAAAACATTTTCCCATGTATAATGCAGAGTTGGAAGACAGTGAAAGTAATTGCCTACAAGGAAAAAACTGTATTTATTAAATGAACTAGCATACTAAAGAATTTCGCCCTAAAATAGAAAGCACAGTAATGCTTACAGTGGAGAGAGAAACCAAGTTATCGACATAACTGAGGATTTATAACAAATACAGGTAATGCGCATTATTCTTTCGTTGCAACTTGAGACATTCATGTCATAACTCTGATTCTTATGCAAAATAAGATGCCAGGAATCCTACCCTGCTACTCGAAGTCTATTGAGATATATATTGTGTCTGACAATTTTCATTTCATAGTTGCAACTTGGGAACGAATATGCAAAGCCACTGACTATTGCTGCCTTTATTCCATAGCTCATTGCTTATGGTAAACCAATGGTGCATAGTTTGGAACCCACATATGCTTTTCCACATGCTCCAAAGTCTCTTCCTGCAAATCATATCACAAGTCAGCATTACTACCACAAATAGTGAATGATTTTATATGCAGGGAAGACGATATTTTCTGAATCAAACTCCTGACTTGCAACTAACTAAATTTACTTGCACTTTTTCATAGCGAAAACATTCAAGCTCAAAGTTTTTGACTGAATATTAGCTAATGGAGAAAACCATATCGATACTATCTCTTCATAAATGTAGAGACTCCAAAAATGCAGTTGGTAACATTCCATGTAGTAGTGAATGTCACAAGGACAATCAGATACATGCTAATAAATAAAGTGAAAATCAAGAAAGTTCCCCAGGGAAAGAGAAATGGAGCAAATTGCTTCTGTGGAATTGTGCCAAAGTATCTTTCAAAACTCATAGAACAAATACCATGAATTTAGCTGGATTTTTTTGGTGCAATTCTTTACAAGCAATGGAAAAGGACATCTTTGTGCCGAAAAGGTGAAGTTTGCAGTTCCTGGAACAGAATGCACTACCTTTGACATACGTCGAAGCTCTCTAGCATCTGTCTCCCGATAGCCCTCTACAAGCTCCTCTGCCACCGCTTCTCTCACAACAGATGCAGCTACCTCCATTGTAATCTCACGAATCCTGCATCAATGGAGTTATGAATAGCATACATATTGGATTAATCCTAAGAAATGCTTTTCTTCTTCTATTTTTTTAAATACTAATCTCAAAATACGACTAGTAATCTTCAATTAGAAATGGAAGTACCTGGATGTTGAGGGATATATAATCCCCCTTTGCACTTCTTCCTCTGTCATGCATTCAGCTAGGCTGTAATATCAATAGAAGAAGTATATCAAGAAAATAGGGTTGACAAAATAAATGTTAAGTAGTGTACTTTGGTACACAATGTGGATCTGCTTGATGAAACCAAGGCATGCTGATTTTGCATGATCCAGTTCGACAGAAAATAAGAATTGTGTTCAAAGATTAAAAAGGGTATACTAATAATTGTAGATTGCATTCTCGCCAAATCCTCAAGTACTATGGATATTTACCGTTCTGCTGCAGCTTGTAACATGCCATCTGAAATGATACGAGCACCAGAGAGAAGTGTACCCAGCCCAATCCTAATTCAGTATAGAAAAAAAAAGTGTTAACATTTATAAGAAAATGCGATGAAACTCTCAAGACACAAGGTGAAAGGAGAAACAAACCCTGGGAAAAGGTACATATTGTTGCCTTGGTTGGAATGTCCAATCTGGCCATTTCCTGAAGGACAACAGCATAAACAATCAATGTTCCGAAAATGAGCCAAAGAAATTGACTTTGAATGAGAAGAAATTTATTTTGAAGAATAGAAAATAAACTTTTGGTCAGTGAGATATTTGTATGGGTTTACGAAAATGCACAAACCAAGATCGACGTCAGGAAATGGACTTCCACTTGCAAAAACTATTTGGTGTCCCACAATGTTGAAAGCTTGCTCGGGTGTACATTCGGCTGCCATTTGAGAAATAAGAAATTCGCACATTTAACAAATATCGTGAATAGTCTGTCTTATCTGTTACATATAAACTAAATACAACTAACATTGACCATCAGACATTGCAAATAAACTTGAAAATAAACTCACCATTCTTAGTTGGATTTGACATTGCAAAAACTGCTGGCCTGGCACAAGTTGATTCTTTAAGGGCTTCCAAAACCTGTTGAATATCATGAAATGAAACTATGTTACTTCAAAACAAGAAGACAAAGTGCAGTTCAAAGAGAAATATGGATGTCAAATTGACAGAAAACTCATAATTCAAAAGCTTTCATTCCGTTCAAACATTATATAAAGACCACTGGTACACTTTTTATACCCGTAACCATTAACATATGTTGCAAGAAATATGACAGGAGGCCCATTTCCATTGCCAGTGGCTGGAAGCAGGTTTCGGAAGAAAATTATAAGAAAACATTTCAATCTGTATGTGTATGTTTTCACAGCTAGTCGTCATAATGGCTGTCAGTCTTTCGGAGTTTAACTGTGTATAGATTTTCGATTGTCCAACGTTTCGGGTGGACTCACTACCCATCATCAGGGACAGAAGCAAATCTAGATGAATTGGAAAAGGAGTGCCTGGAAGATTATATAGATAAGACACATATTGTGAACGTTCAAATTTACTTAATTGATAAATATTCAAGATTTTTGATCAAGATTAGGGATTAGACAATGATATACGTTAAAATAAATAGATATGTAATTGAATAATAGGACAAATTCAATTGAATATATTATTATATAAAATTAGAGAAATAAACTTTGATCAAAATTTGAGAAAAACATAGATAAACTTTAAAAATAGATAAACGTTAAAATTGTTGATTTTATTAAGGGCATTAGAAGAACAGATTATTTGCACAGATTAACACAAAAATTATTAGCATTTTTGCATCATTAAACAACAATGTATATAAACCATAAGCATGAAGAGAGCAGTAGAACAGCAAACATTAAATATCAAGAAACCATGAGACAAGAGACAGAGAAATTAGGCCTGAGGCCAGGGAAAAACCCACAAGGGAAAAACCCACAAGGGAAAAACCAAGAAATGCTTCCTTATGAGAGAGAGGGAGTTCTAAATTCATCAATACGACAGAAATAACCATAACAAGATAATAGCCAAACCAGTAAGCAAGATAATAGCTCTAGTCCTGGATGGTCAAATGGATTAATCCCTGCTACTGTTCAATGACAAAGAGGGTCTCTAGATTTTAAAAGGTTGTAAATCCTATCATAACAAAAGGACTGAAGAAGGAAGCCTAGGAAAGATGTAACCCTAGATAGAAATGATAGCATGATGTGAGAAGGCGATGACATGCAAAAGTAATGTATACATATGTTGAGGATCCATGAACCTTAAGAATATTTCATATCGAAGGTTTGTAAACCCCTCAAGGTCGTTAGGGTTTCAAGTTACAACCCTAGCTATTCAAATTGAAAACCCTAGCCGATAGTTGTTAACCCTACCTCGATATAAAGGGTTGAGAAAATATTGGGCTTATGAATTGATTGCTAAAAGATCTGACATCCTAATGTTAAGGTTGATTTGCAGGTTGAAATCAAGAAGGCTAAAGACCAAGAGGGAGTTGTCTTGATTAGAAAATGATATCTTGTACCTCTTTCATTGTTTTAATTTTTAATGACATTGAATTATTCATGAACCCTAGGTAGGGTTTGGAGAAGAAAATCAAAGGCTTATGGACCATTATGTCCGATTAATAGAAAAAACCCTAACACTTTAAAGTTGATGTATAATTTTGGATGATATATTCCTTGTTGATAATAAAATGACTCCTTGATGTCATGGACTCCTTGAAGATGTGGATTCTTCTAATGATATTGATATTTGACTCCTTTGTGAAAATTCCAATACTAGAATCCTATTGCAGCAATTGGTATTATTTCTCCTAATTGCTAATTGATTTAACAATTTATCTGCTCTGACAAATATCGAAATAAACACTCTGCAATCTTCACAAATAAAATATTTCGGAAAAATAATGCGTTGGAAACTGAGAAATGCTAGCACACACATAAAAATAACACAATTATTTTTGGACAAAAGTCCCTGGAAAAACCCAACTTGGGAAAACTGGTGCAACAACTGAGGGTTTTATTATTATGCCGTAGTGAGAAATTTTGAGTACAACTGGATGCCAAAATCTGGCAATGCTACGGAGAAAAAAACTGGCAAAAATCTAGTGAGGAATTTCATCACCCCACAGGCAATCCATGACATAACTTTCCTTTAGAAAAACGACCCTTTGACCCTCTGCGTCAGCCTCTGCGCTGCTTTGCGCAACCTACTTCACATCAAGCCTCTGACTGGTCTCTGATGAAGTCGTCCTGCCCTCTACTGGCTGGAAAGATGCTTCTTTGACACTCTGGGACTCCTTCCCAGCTTCTAGAAGTGAAGATGTCAATCCCTCTCAGCAAATTGAACTTGCCTCTAGAAGTTGTTGCGCTGCCCCTGTGTCAGCTTCTCTGTGGCTCTTCTGCCTCTTGCAAATGCACTCGCTTGTTGAAATTTCTAAGTTTGACACGTTAGAAATCCCTACTGCATTATCTGGTTTATTTTCTCCTACTTGTTCTTTTCATTAACAAGTTATTTATAAATATAAATACCGAAAATAAACACAAATGCAACCTTAACACATATACAGATCAGCAATTGAAATAACTAAGACAAACACACAAGGGACACCATTGTTTTTGGACAATCATCCCCGGAAAAACCCAATGTGGGAAAACTGGCGCAACAGATAGAGGGTTTTATTATTATGAAGTTTTTGAATACATCTAGGGTGCCAGAAATGGCTCACCCAAAAGAGAATGCCCTCGGAAGTAGTACCTTTCCTCAGAGACAGATATTCCGGCTGATCAATCACCAGATAAATGATCCCACAACAACAATGGTAGCTACTTAGCTAGACATCGAAAGTTGCTCTGCGTCACTCTGCAGGGACTGCGTCACCCTTCTCGGTTCACCAGCACTCAGTCTGCCCCATGAAAATTCTCCTGGCGCTGCCTCTTGGCCCTGCGCAGCTATTAAACCCTTTGCGTCAGCCCTCAGACCCTTTGCGTCACTTACACTAGCCTCTTCAACCTCTGTGTCATCCTCTTCAGGCTCTGCGCTATCTCTCTGGCACTATCTCTGCCTCTTTGCTATGTATTCTCGGCATCGTGCCGAACTGCCCCTCGCTGCAACAAATCACTAGCTTGATTCTCTGACCAAAACCCCGCTACAGAAAATCGAACTGACTGATCAATTTGGTATGTCTCCAACTAACCCTCAAGCCTCTTCTTATACTTTTCCTGTTGAGTCTTCAATGGCCAAGATTAAGTCCCTAATCAAAGGCTAAGATTAGATTTGGCTTGATCCATGTTATTTAGAACATTCTCACCCAGTTTTATATTAATACCCATTAATATTTTAATTTTCCTAAATTTAGACTTAGGAATCCCATTAAAAATATTAATTATTTTAATATCTCTCCAACCGGGTGGAATTTCCCCAAACCATTTCTGGGTCTTGGAGATCTTATGTGCCTTAGCCTTTCCACCAATTTTCATGGCTAGAGCACATCCAATGCTACCACAAATCAACACTCCCTCTTAGTGAGGAATGTGCTCTAGTAATGCTCCATTACTGAACCATCACAATGATCCTCCACGCCGGTACCTGTGTTGAAGCTTGGCTTGCTGCCTCACATCATCTGCACTGCTGCTTCCTGTATTGCTGCCCATGACACTACCACTGCCACTGCTACATCTGTACTGCAGCTCCCTCTCAATACGCTGCCCATGATGCCCTGCATTGCCACTACTAATTGCTGCACTGCAACTCAGTTACCAAGAAGTAGGTAACTGACTTCTCCCAAATACTGACATCCCAGTCAATTTAGAAGCCTCGTGAAACTAAAGATGTCTTTGCTGCTATCCTGTACTCCCTTTGCTTCCACTGCACTGCTGCATATACCTCTGTGCCTTTCACACTGCTGCAACCTCTACTACACTGCCTCAAATTTCTGCACCCAAGCACTGCCTTGTTGCTCCTCTACACTTTGCTCCACCCGACCTCTACCATCCTGCTATTATCGTTAAGGGCTTCCGTGGCTGGATATGATCCAAGAGTTTGGGCACCTCAAGGATCCTGCCCCTAGTTTGTAGTCCTCCTGACTACAACTTGATGTCTCCCCACCTCTTCTCTAGAGGTGCATGAGCACTCATGGCATAGTCGTCATCAATCTCGACCTCTTTTCTCCGCCTTAGCTGGGGCTGCCATGGAGTCAGAAGCCTATCCCTTGTTTTTCTTCCTTGGACACTGGGATGCATAATGTCCCAGTGCCCTATAATGGAAGCACTTCACCTTGGAGATGTCCTTCTTCTTCCTCTTCCCTTGCTGTCCCGCAGATGCTAGAGCTGCATCCTCCTCCTCTTTCTTGATTTGACCTCCCTTGCCACTACTCCCCTCCTTGGTCATCCATCTGACCTCTTCTTAGCGAAGAGTTGCCCATATCTCCTCCCATCCTAGAAGAGTGGCCCTGCCCAAAATACTTTGGACAAATGTCTCCCACTCCTCGGAGATTGCATTTAGAGCAATTCTCACCATGAACTCCGTATCTGGTGTTGACCCCATGGAAGTAAGTTGGTCACGAATCTCCTGCCATCTGAGGAGGAATGGATCTATTTGCTCTCCCTTCTACATCTGATACGACTGCAGTTGATTTTCCAATAGCATCTTCCGCTGCACGGAAGAGCCTTGATATAAGGTCTTCAACGTGTCCCACATCTCCTTTGCTGTGTTATTTTCAGCAATATGTGGTACGACATGATCTTTGACCTCGTCAAGGATCATGCACTTCTCTCTCGCCATTACATCTTCATACTTCTCATTTTCAACTAGGTCGACCGGGATAGCCATGGTTCTCAAGGCAAAGTCCTTGATGCGATGTCGATCTAGGACTGCCAGGATCCTGGTCTTCCAGATGGCAAAATTGGAAGCCCCGTCCAACCTGTCCTGATCCCTCAGTCCGTTCACTGCCATTTCAACTCCTCTTTTGGACTCCCTTTGAGTTTCAACTCCCCTCCTAGAAATCTCCCTCTAAGTCCTGATTTCCTTGCTAGAAATCTTCTCGCCAAATTTCGAACTGCTCCTCTCTAATCCTCCTTGCAACTGCAACTCGGATATGGATTTCTTGGCTAGAAATCCATCAAGGTAGCGACTCCCTCTACCTTGGTTCTGTCCCCTTAGGTACTGTTCTGCATCGACAGAAACAACACCTCACCAGCTTCTCAATCATAATCTGCCCACAGCTCCCCAGGCCTCAGCAACTGAAGAAACTGAGCCTTTCAGGCTCTGCGCAATCCCGACAACGACAGAATCTACTCCTCCTGGCTACAACGTTGACCCTTCCTGGCTGAGAAAGATGACCGGGCATTGCGTAGGTCTGATCTGCCCCTCTCTACCTCTGTGCTGACCCTCCTGGCTCGAAATGATGATGCAGGCCCTCTGTGTCACTTCTTCTCTGCTGCTTTTGCTCTGGAACAACGTTGTCCCTTGAGACAACAACTATTGCTGCAAATTCTCTAGATTACTGCTAGTGCCTTCAGTTCTCTTGTGATCTGCAATCCTCTGATACCATGTTGAAATTTCTAAGTCTGACACGTTAGAAATCCCTACTGCATTATCTGGTTTATTTTCTCCTACTTGTTCTTTTCATTAATAAGTTATTTATAAATATAAATACCGAAAATAAACACAAATGCAACCTTAACACATATACAGATCAACAATTGAAATAACTGAGACAAACACACAAGGGACACCGTTATTTTTGGACAATCGTCCCCGGAAAAACCCAATACGGAAAAACCGGTGCAACAGATAGAGGGTTTTATTATTATGCAGTTTCTGAATACATCTAGGGTGCCATAAATGGCTCATCCAAC
This sequence comes from Pinus taeda, assembly GCA_000404065.3. NCBI lineage: Eukaryota > Viridiplantae > Streptophyta > Pinopsida > Pinales > Pinaceae > Pinus > Pinus taeda. The sequence continues at coordinate 26,111 of APFE030252863.1, read as the reverse complement.
AGAAAATGCACTTGGTAGTAGTACCTCTCCTCTGAGACATATATTCCAGCTGATCAATCATCGGATGAACGATCCCACAGCAACAATGGCAGCTCCTTAGCTGGACAATGAAAGCTGCTCCAAGCTTCTCTGCGGCTCTGCGTCACTCTGCAGGGACTGCATCACCCTTCTCGGCTTACCAACACTTAGTTTGCCCCACGAAAATTCTCTCGGCACTGCCTCTTGGCCCTGCATCAGCCCTCAGACCCTCTGCGTCACCTACGCTGGCATCTTCAACCTCTGTGTAGCTCTTAGCTGCCTCTGTGCTTTCTCTCTAGCACTATCTCTGCCTCTCTGCTATGTATTCTCAACCTCGTGCCGAATTGCCCCTTGCTACAAGAGATCACTAACTCGATTCTCTCAGCAAAACCCCACTCCAGAAAATTGATCTGACTGATCAATTTGGTGTATCTCCAACTGACCCTCAAGCCTCCTCTTATACTTTTCCTGTTGAGTCTTCAACGATCGAGATAAGTCCCTAACCAATGGCTAAGATTAGATTTGGCTTGATCCATGTCATTTAAAACATTCTCACTCAGTTTCATATTAATACCCATTAATATTTTAATTTTCCTAAGTTTAGACTTAAGAACCCCATTAAAAATATTAATTATTTTAATATTTCTCCAACCGGGTGGAATATCCCCAAACCATTTCTGGGTCTTGGAGATCTTATGTGCCCTTAGCCTCTAGACCAATTTTCCTGGCTAGAGCACATTCGATACTACCACAAATCAACATCACTGGATCTAGAATGCCTCCTTTAGCCTCATTGTCCCTGCACCTCACACTCTACTTTGATCTCTAGCTCTCTCCAGAAATTGACTGCTGCTACTCTCGAAATCGATCTGCCAAGTAATCGAACTGCTCAAGTGTCTAGAGTGCTTTCTCCATTACCACATTGACCTCCTCTTATAATTCACTATTGGAGCACCAATGACTAAGATTAAATCATAATTGATGGCTAGGATCATCTCTGGATCGATCCGTGTGAGTTTCTAGATGATTCTCGCCTTGAATTAATTAATACTGATTAATTAACCATATTTCCTAAGTTTAAACTTAGGAAATATTTAAAAACTGGTTAATAATCTAATTAAGTTATTTCTAGGCATAATTTCCAGAAATGATTTCTTAGTTTTGGAGATATCATGTATTTTAGCCTCTCCACCAAATGTCAAGGCTAGAACACATCTGATGCTACAAAAACTAACACTCCCTCTTAGCGAGGAATGTGTTCTAATGTTGCACTCCCTCTTAGCGAGGAATGTGTTCTAATGTTGCACTCCCTGCCACAACACCCTATCTTTGCATCATCTCCTATCATGCTGCTGACGTCTAGCCATACTGCCCACCAACCACTACGCAACTTTGATATAAACTACATCTATGCTGCTGCTGACCCTATTGTACTGCTGGCAACACTACATCTACATTACAAATCCCTCTCATTTGTTGTTGTTGCAATTGCAACATCTGCAACTGAAAAGGATCTAAAATACTGAATCAACTGTGATTAGTATGATACATCTGTCTCTTGAGTCTCTGACTGCTACTAGCATCTGCACTGTCACTAAAGAATCTGCGTTGCTTCCAACTATGCTCTGAGTCACCTGCTTTGCTGTAAACACTACATTGCGCTCCTCAGCATCTGACTACTACTAGTCTATGCAATTGTCACTGGGTCTCTAACTGCATCAACTGTCACTAATCCACCCTGCTACTGAGTACTGAGTACTGTGGGCCCCTGTAGCTAGGTAATGATCCATGAGGTGGACTCCTCAAGGATCCTGCCCAACTGTAGTGCTTTGGGGCTACAACACCAAGTCACCCCACCTCACCCTTGGAGGTATATCGACGAACATAGCGAAGTCTTCCTCTGGTCTAGAGGAAAGCCTATCGATCTTTGCTGAAGTTGCCTGCTGGTTTTGCTTCTTCTCCTTGTCCTTCTTCCTGAGAGGACATTGGGAACTGTAGTGACCAAGTTCACCACATCTGAAACATTTGACCTTTGACATGTTCTTCTTCTTCTTCCTCTGTTACCCCTCCCCCTAATTGGGGCCCTTTGATGCAAGGGCCACATTCTCCTCCTCCTTCACCTGCTTTGATCTGCTGCTGCCACCATTGATGGAGCTTTTTAATAGAGCTCTACTCAACTCCTCCTGCTACAAATCTGCCCACATCCTAACCCAGTTTGGTAGCCTATCTTTGCCCAATATGTGGACAAAGACCTGCCACTCCTTTGAGACGTTGTTGAGTGCCAATCACACTAGCTTTGTGGGTTGAGGCGCTACCCGAACAACTGAGAGCTGGTCTCGGACCTCCTGCATCCTGGTAAGGAAGGGGTCTATGCCTTCCCCATTCTGCATCCGGATGGGTCTCAGCTTCTCCTCTAGGTACATCTTCTACTGCTCGGAAGTACCTTGGTACAATGTGGAGAGAGCATCCCACATCTGCTTGGCAGTATCTTTTCCAGCTATATGTGAAACAACATGATCCCAGACTCCATCTAGAATCAATCGTTTCGCCTGTGCCATCTCCTTCTTGTACTCTTTCGGCTGATCTGCATCCCGAGGAACTGCCACCACTGCATCAATATAGGCTTTTAGGCCATATCCATCTAGAAGAAAGGACATCCTTACCTTCCAAATGTAGTTGGAAGCTCCATCCAACCTGTCCTGATCACAAAGCCCAGCAGTGGCCATCTCAATGAATTTTCAAAAGCTTCCTCTTTCCTTCTGCTATTCCCACAACCTTCTGGAGTGAGAAGATCTGCTCACAACCATTGTCGATCTGCAAGGAAAATCGAACTTCTTGAGACTAGAAGTTCCTTGAGGAAAATTTTCCCTCTGTGTGCTCTTCTCTCTTCCACCCCAACGCTAGTCCCGCTCTAGCAAATTGCTGCAAAAGCCTTTGCGTCTAGCTAGAGATCTATCCCTATGAGCTGCTCCCTTTGCCTCTCGAATCACTCGATATGGAAGGATTGACTTTTTCTGCCCCTCTTAGAAATATCGGTCTTTCCTCAAGCAACTCAGCCTCCTGGAAAAATACTGCGCTCCCCTTGGGAATTTCGGCCTGCTGCCCTTGCTGAGTAGCGAAATTCCTTTCCTTCATTTTTCCCAGCTCTCCCACTGGTCAACTGCGCTTTGATACCATGTGAAAATTCTAATACCTGAAACCTATTGCAGAAACTAGTATTATTTCTCCTAATTGTTAATTAATTTAACAATTTATTTGCTACGAAAATATCAAAATAAACACACTACAACCTTCACAAATAAAATACTACGGAAAAATGATGTGTTGGAAACTGAGAAATGCTAGCACACACACAAAAATAACACAATTATTATTGGACAAAAGTCCCAAGAAAAACCCAAATTGGGAAAATTGGTGCAGCAGCTGAGGGTTTTATTATTATGCAGTAGTGAGAAATTATGAGTACAACTAGATGTCGAATTTGGTAATCCTACACAGAAAAATACTGGCCAAAATCTAGTGAGGACTTCCTCAACCCACAAGCAATCCTTGGCACAACTTGCCTTCAGAAACTCGCCCCTCTGACCTTCTGCGTCAGCCTCTGCTCTGCTCTGCGCAACTTGCTTGACGTCAAGCCTCTGACTGGTCTCTGATGAAGTCATTCTGCCCTTTGTTGGATGGAAAGATGCTTCTTCGGCACTCTGAGACTCCTTCCTGGCCTCTGGAACTAAAGACGTCAATCCCTCTCAGCGAATCGAACTTGCCTCTTGAAGTTGTTGCACTGCCCATGTGTCAGCTTCTCTGTGGTTCTTTTGCCTCTTTGCAAATGCACTCGCTAGATGTAGAATGCCTCCTCCAACCTCACTATCTCCGCCCCTCACACTCTGATTCGATCTCTAGATCTCTCTGGCAACTAACTGTTGCTACTCTCAAAATCGATCTGCCAAGAAATCAAACTGCTCAAGTGCTTTCTCCATCACCACATCGAACTCCTTTTATTATCCACTGTTGGAGCACCAACAACCAAGATTAAAACATAATCGATGGCTAGGATCAACTCTGGATCAATCCGTGTGAGTTTGTAGATGATTTTCGCCTTGACTTAATTAATAATGATTAATTAAGCATATTCCCTAAGTTTAGACCTTATAATCAATTGTTGAAGCACCAACAACCAAGATTAAAACATAATCGATGGCTAGGATCAACTCTAGATCGATCCGTGTGAGTTTCTAGATGATTCTCACCTTGACTTAATTAATACTGATTAATTAACCATATTCCCTAAGTTTAGACTTAGGAAATATTTAAAAACTAGTTAATAATCTAATTAAGTCAATTCTAGGCAAAAATTCTAGAAATGATTTCTGGGTTTTGGAGATCTCATGTATTCTAGCCTCTCCACCAAATTTCAAGGCTAGAACACATCCAATGCTACAAAAACTAACATCCTTGTTGTTGATGATGTGGATTCCTTAATGATTAATACTCCATGATGTTAATGATGTGTATTCCTTGTTGATGATGATGAGTACTCCTTGCTGACAATGATGTATTGATGAACTGTATGATGTGATTAGGACTCCTTGATGCTTACTCTGTGATAATATGGGCTTATTGATGATGTGGACTCATTGATAATGTTGAAGATAATGATATGGACTCGTTGATGATGTTAATGAAGATGATGTGAACTCATTGATGATGTTAATGAAGATGATGTGAACTCGTTGATAATGTTGATATTGCTATAGTGATGATATGGACTTATTGATGATGATGATGTGGATTGGACTTCTTGAATGAATTTCTCAATAATGATATGGACTCCTTGATAATAGATGATATGTACTGCCTAATGACTTCTTGATGTTGATGTGGATTCCATGATGATTTGGACTCTTTAATGATATGAATGAGGTCAATTTCTTGAGGATGATATGGACAAAATCAACTTCTTGATGATGACATGGACCCCGTGATGATATTATAATGATTCCTTGACAATTCTTGATGATGATGATGTGGATGAGATTAACTCCTTGAGTTGAACAAGGTTAACACGAAGACTAAGATCAAGAGGGAGGTGACACACTCTCAAGAGATAAGTACCGTCTTGTTTCAATTATTTTTTCTTGGTTGTATCTGTTCTTCCATGGCCTCCCAGTGAGGATTGTAGGTACATAATGAAGACTACCAAGCTATGGCATATCATTGGATGGAAGAACAATGTGACAAGAAGACTTGTGATTGGATGAGCTTTGTACTTAGAGGGAGCAGACAAGATCAACTTGATTGGAGCATGATTCCTAATCTATGAAGATGGCTAAAAGTTTTGAAGAGTAATGCTAATCTAAATAAGTTGAAGATGAACTTGTGATGTATTGATGATATATATTTCTGACAAGGGCATAGGACTTCTGTGTAAGAGGGACATGATTGAAGAACTGTAAGATTAAAAGTATGACAAATTCCTGCCGAGGTTGTGCCTTGATGGATTGTGAGTCCATGGACACTTGCTTGATAATAAATTTGAAGAAGTTGCGAAACTCTGTTGCTGACTTGGTTGATTCTCTGATTAGATCATTGAACCACCTAATGCATGAAATTGCTAACTCTATCTGCGGTAGATGTATTATGGGTGATGTATTGGTCTAAATGAGATGGATGGTCCTGCTGCATCTAGCACGATTGAAGCTGAAAAAGTAGCTAATATATAAAGTTGGTTGTTCTTCTATTTGATCTTGTGCTGGAAATTTGGCTGTTGATATTTGCTTCTGTGAGAAACCACTTGCTGTCTGCTGGATTCGACTATGGCACACTCTTCTCCTGATAAATAGGTTGATTGATATTTGCTTATGTGAGAAGCCACTTATTGTCTGTTGGACTCTACTTTGGTTGATTACTTCTGTGAGAAGCCACTGTTGAGGTCTATTATTGTCTGCTGATAGTTGTTGATGTTTGCTTTTGAGAGAAGCCCTGACTAAAACTGAATGAAAAATTGAATGTTGTTGATTACTGAAATGTTTGACAAAGTACTGAGATCCACCATGGCTACATTTATGATGTTGAACTAGTTGATATGTTTATGTGTAGAAACTGGAAAGACTAAGAATCCCCTTGAAAGGGGAGCATTGATTACATAGCATCCTAAATCTTCCTTAGGCTACGACTGTGAGACCAATGGATTGGTCGGGAAGATTGTTCCTCTAGTAGGTTGTGTGTTGTGAGACCTTGTGGTCCGAAAGATGTATGGGTTTGATGATTCCTCTTGTAGGTTGTATGTCGTGAGACCATGCGGTCTGAGAGATGTATTGATTTGATGATTTCTCCTGTAGGCTGTGTGCTGTGAGACCTTATGGTCTGGGAAATGTATTGATTTGATGATTCCTCCCTTAGGTTGTGTTGTGAGACCTTGTGGTTGGGGAGATGCATTGAGATGAGTTGGATTTTATGTATCTTTTCTTATGATGAGATTGATGATCTCTCCCTTCTGTTGTGGGTTGTGAGACCTATGATTGGTCAGGGAGATTGATCCTGATAAAGATAGAGATTTGTATTTGTGATTTCTTCCTTAGGTTGTGGGTTGTGAGACCTATGATTGGTCAGGAAGATTGATCTTGAGAGAGAATGAAAAGTACCTCCCTGGCTAAGAAGGAGAATATGGTAGCCATGGTCGGTATTTTCAGCTTGAAAAAGAAATGGGAAATTTGAATTTTTAAATTTGCCTCCAAATTTATTTCAAGTTGGCCTCATGATGTTTTAGGTCCGCTGGCCCCCTAAGAGGCACCCATTCAACTCCCACTTGAAGGCTATATAAAGGAGATCATTTCTCCTCATTTGGCACATCAAATTGATGCATTTTTGTTCCAGCGAAATTGCAGGGAGGGTCGAAATTTCTAGAGGAGGCCGAAATTTTAGGAGTTCAGTTTTTGTCATGGCACTTGATCATGATCTTGGTTACTGGTTTGACTATTATTTTGTTATGGTTATTTCTATTGTATTGATGAATAGGGAACTCTCTCTCTCTCTCTCATAAGGAAGCATTTCTCAATTTTCCCCTTGTGGGTTTTTCCCTGGCCTCAAGCCTAATTTCTATGTCTCTTGTCTCATGGTTTCTTGATATCTCATGTTCACTATTCTACTGCTCTCTTCATGCTCATGGTTTATATACATTGCAGTTTAATGATGCAAAAATGCTAATAATTTCTGTGTTAATCTGTGCAAGTAATCTATTCTTCCAATGCCCTTAATAAAATCAACAATTTTAACGTTTATCTATTTTTAAAGTTTATCTATGCTTTTCTCAAATTTTGGTCAAAGTTTATTTCTCTAATTTTATACATTCATTTGACTTTGTCCTATTATTCAATTAAATATTTATTTATTTTAACATATATCGTTGTCTAATCCCTAATCTTGATAAAAAATCTTGAATATTTACCAATTAAGTAAACTTGAACGTTTACAATACGTATCTTATCGATATAATCCTCCAGGCACTCCTTTTCCAATTCATCTAGATTTGCTTCTGTCCCTGATGATAGGTGGTGAGCCCATGTAATATTCCTAATGGAAATATTCAGTGAATAACAAAAACATTCACTATGACAACAACTAGGAAATTCAACACCTACGCAAGAAATCACAATACAAGAGGAAATGTACCAAAACTTTGGGCCATTTTATTTATTCATGAGCAAATAGAGTACAAATGAGTATGAAAGAGGAACTTGGGCTTGCTACAACAAGCAAATCGAAACCCAGGTGATGATCAAGCTTCCCAAATGTCAGATGAGCACCCCACCATGATTCTGTGTAGCCCAAAATATTATTGCCATTGCTACTATAGATGAACTAAGAGTTTGGCCACCAAATCTACTCCAAAAATTCTGCAAAGTTAAATGTAGGCTCGCCTCACTAGCTCCAACAAAACCCAGAAATATCACTGACCCAAGTGGTGGAAATGGTCATAGGGTAAATTGCGCCCTCCTCCAACAATTTATGCCGCTAACTACATGATGCAACTAGGAATTTTGGCCTTAAAAGCGCTCAGAAAATTCAGTAAAATTAATCCTAGCCTCCTCTCACCAAACCCACCAAAATCCAGAAAGGGCTTGCGCTGAATCCACCTACCCCCAATGACCCCCAACAAGTCTAAATTGCTCAATTTGCCTAGAAAACGCCCTACAATTTAGATACTGCTGAGTTTGGCCCAAATCTCCCTCTAAGAAATCCTCCCTAACTCGCAAATTTCTCCCCTCAATCACCAAGTAGATCCCAACTCGAATGCTCCCCAAATTCTGAATCTCTGCAAGTGCACAAAAACTGCCAGTAAACCCTTGTACAGGCCTTGGAATAGATAAATTCGGTCCTCCAAAATGCAGCACTCTCGGCCTTGCAAATTCCTAAAGAAAAACTCGTCCTCCTTATGGATAATTCTCTACAAATTCTCTGGCCAAACTCCATTGTCTGCTAGTTTCTCTTAGCCCCTTGAATTTCCTTCTGCTCCCTAAGAGAAGCATGCTCCAACTAGAAATAGTATGTAATGGAGCTGCTAGAGAAGCGCTGAGATGGACTCCTTACTCTCCTAGGGAGACACTCGAGTTCACTGAAGGTAGAGGTGGAATTTCGCTTGGAATTCCTAGTGCTAGACAACACTTCTCTTCTTGTGCTAAGCAACCCCAAGTGAAGATGAAAGGTGAAATGTAATAGTCAAAAGATGATTAGAAAATGAGTCCATCCTCCTTTTATAATTTCTCCCCATGCTTCTAGACTCTTTTTTTAATTATTAGTTTATTGGTGGGGGCCATTTTCCACTAAGTGAATTTTGCTCCCATTTTAATAAAATAATAATTTGCTGCCAATCTCCAATAAAATAATACTTGCCACTTTTCTCCAAAATAATATTTGCCCCTTTTACTTAATATCATCAAAATTAGGCAAAATTCCCATGCTCACAAAATTGGGGATATTACAGTCCACTCGAAACGTTGGACAATCGAAAATCTATACAGAGTTAAACTCGAAAAGACTAGCATCAATTAAAACATTCCAATGTTAAGAAAATTAAAAACAATGGCATCTTTTGCTAGCAGGATCTTCAAGGTGTTGAGTGGGATTATCACTAAACTAGGGAGATTTAGCCCGCTCTATAGGGTTGTTACCGTTAGACAGAACCATCATCAGGGAATTACAATATCTTATTCAAGTGGAGGATCTAACCAAACTGAATGGAGCTATTCATGGCCCTATTGGAGAGATTGAGTTTGGAATTATGGTAGAAGCATTATTTATTATAAATTCAGGAAGCCATATTTGATAATGCACCAAATGATTCAGCCAGCCCCAGTTTTAACAAGATATGGGACAGTTAAGATAATGAATTTCGTTGGATTACTAAACTCAGCAGCGTGTGGCCCTATAGAGTTTCCTGTCCACTAAGGATGTTCATGTGGACTCTCCAAGTCCACATTAGGCAACACCTGGTTTTGCAGATGAGAAAATGTCTTCACTGTGGGGAAGCAGAAATGATCAAACACACTTCTAGTAATGTATTTGCAAAACAGTGTTGAAAATCAGTTCAGTCCAAATTGTAATATTCCTAATATAAATTTGCAGTAGAATACCAAAGACATGCACTAGCTGCAACATTTGTACAACCATAGAAATTCTGGAAATAACACATGCAACAACAAATTAAAGCTCCATGGGACAACAACAATGATTCTGAGCCATTTTATTGATAAACCATGGAATTTGATTACAGTGGGGAATGGAAAGTGTGCACTTGGGCTTGCTATGGAAGCAAGAAAATACCCAGGTGAGAAACGCTGGAAATCTCCTCCCAAAATGGCTCCTCCAAGCCGTGTGTTTTACCCAGAAAATTTATGCCTTGCTGCTGTAGGTGAACTGAAGTTTGAGGGCCCAAACCACCTTAAAAAATTCTGCAAAATTAGGAGTATACTTCTTGAGGCCAGTGCAACAAAACCCAGAAAGGATTTGGGTTAATTCTGACCTCCCGAAATTACCCAAATTTGGTGCTATGCCCTCCTTGGCAGCTTTATGCGTCCTCCACAAACACAACTGCTGAATATGTCACTTTCACTCCTCAACCAGCTGTAGGAATGCCCTGAAAAACTTCCCTAGAAGAATTGAGTGAACCCTCCAAAATCTGACCGAAGTGGAATGAATCCAGCTCCACAAATTTTACCCAGGAATACTACTGTGTGGGTCCTAAAATGGTACATTTGGCTCTCTCAAAAGCAGCAACTCCCAGCCTTGAAAATCTCCACAATTGCTGGTCCAACCTGAGTGAAATTTCTGCGAAATTTTCCAGCCAAAATACCCTCTGAATCTCCCTTAACTCAGTGGTATGACTTTGACCCCTATGCCCCTCTGGATGTTCGAACTGGCTGGGAAAAGGGCTGAAATATACCGTGAACTCCGACTGAATTCAGAAATTCCTTCTTAGGGTGGCACTCGAAGTCCACCGAAAGAGAGGCTGGAATTTCTCCTTGGAAATTCCTATGCTCAAAGCATCAGTTGACTTGGCTACTAGCACAAGCAAACTTTCAAGTTAGGTGAATGAACAAGGAACCCCAAAAATGAGCTTGCTTTGCCTTTTGTAGTTGCTCTCCTCTTCCCCATGTGGTCCACACCCAATCGGGCCCCCTTTGAGTATTTTCCTTCCATGTGGGTCGAATTCCCCCTATGGGTTCGATTTTCCTTTTTGTGTGGTCCCCACATTTACCCTTTTGAATTTTTGACCCACATTTCCTATGTTGCCTTCTTTTCCTTTTGCAAAAGTTCAATTATAAATCTTCTAACCCAACTCCTAAGTCCAACACCAAAATATTTTAATAGAAAACAAAACTGCAAAACTGGGAATGCTCCTTAGATAGAAATTTAATTATTGGGGATATGACAGTTCTCCCCTCCCAAATGTCGCTTTCCCTAAAGCAACTAAAGTGCCAGATGTTGCAAAATTTGTTCTCTTTCCCACGTGGCATCCTCCTCCAGTAAATCCTTCCACCTCACCAAGTACTCTTTGATAGTTCTATTCTTGAGTCTCTTTTCCCTCTCCTGCATGATGGTCTTTGATGTCAAAACCAAGTGCCCCTCATCATCTAGAGGTGGTAACTCTGAGGTGACTGTTACATGCTATCCTAAAGCCTTCTTCATGCATGAAACATGGAAGACGTTGTGCACTTTGCTCCCATTTGGTAGCTTCAGCTCATACGCTACCTCACCTACCCTTCTAGTCACCCTATATGGTCCATAGAAACGGGGCTTGAGATTTTCAGCGCCCTTCTGCTTGAGCGTGGATTTCTTATATGGCTACAACCTCAAGAATGTAATGTTCCCAAATGGGTTAATTTGGCAACTATGTAGAAATTTAACTCAACCCAATTTCACCATAAAATTTCCATTCACTTTACAGAGGATTGCCATGTAAAATATGACAAGAGAATGCATATAATTCCATAATACAAAGAACATAAATAATCTCATCTTTTATTGATAATATATAAACCGGGGTTACATGCACATACAAACAAAATAGCTGAGATGAAAGTTGGCCTCCAAGATGATCTACTGCACTGTTATGCTGGCCCTCCAAACTGATTTGAACTGCACTGCTAAGCTCTCTTGTGAATTTTGGATGAATTCACCAAGGGGAAATGTGTTCCCGCCCAATTTCACTGAATCACCAGAGGGTTTCCGTCCTGGGGCTACTATTGGAGTAGAGAACTGGGTTCTCAACCTCTCATACAAGAAGAAACATCCAATCCAAGATGTCCTCCAATGGCCTCCTCCTCTTTTATAGATTTGATGGACCCCTCTACAACCTCCTAGTTTATTATTATTTTAATCGCGGGGCATTTTTCCCTCTTTTATTTTAACTAGAATATTCTTTTTAATGCGGGAAATGATAAATTGGCCACCATGTTTTATCAGGTCATTGAAACTCATATCTAACCATCCCATTTTGTAGATTTTCTCCTTCCGGTTCCAACAAGCTATTACACTAAGGTGTTATGCCAAGTATTCCTCTTGGAATGCCACCTTAAGCATAATTAATTGAGTCAGACCCAATAATAATTCTGTTTTTTGAAAGTTGTCGGAATGCACCGGAACAAAAGGCAAACTATGCGGATGATGGAATATACCAAACGAATGCCATCGAACCTCACAAAAACTCCTCAAAACCCCTCCAAAATCCCTTGGGCTCGTTGATGACACCAACCTGCACCTGTGACCTGTCCGCCCCCAACTCTGAAAGTCCATCCTAACCATGTCATATGGAACACTAGAAAAATGAACATTACAAATCCTCCCACCCCAAGATTGCGTGCCTTCAAGCAATCCAAATCTGTGGATCAATTCTGTGGCCCAATGCAACTGAGACCTAATGCCCGAATCCCATACGAACCACTGGGTGATGCTCTGCCCCTGTATCACCCCACCATGAACGAACCCCTCAATGCCTGGATCCCAGAGCAATCTTTGACTAAACTTGTCATCAACAAATCCTCCTGGATCCCAATGCCACCAAGAACAAGTATTAAGGCTCCATGGCTCTTGCTGTGCTATAACTCCAACCATGAATGCTGCTCCATCCATTGCGTACCAACTCAACACCTCTCTCCAATCCAACCCTTGGCATAGACCAAGGTTAATCTCATCATGTCGATGCTGTGCTGAAATACTGATGAGTGGCCAACCTACATCTTGCTGTCAACTGAAGCATGTTGTGAAAATTCCGCAAACCGCAATCCCTACTGCAAAAACTGATTAAACTTCTCCTATTTGTTAATTATTGAAACAAATTATTTACTGCTTCCTACAACAAATATCGAAGCTGACCACTCCATGTCAGCTACCCCATAGCTATACATCTTTTCGCGCATGGATTTCCATCATGTCCGAGCACTCAGATGATCCACAAATTCAGCTTATCAGCTATATGTACACTGGAGTTTTGTAAATCCATTCTGCATTTTGTAATGTAAATGATCCTAGTAAGACAAATGTATGTAACAACTTAGGTAAATTTATTTTTCTAATGATGATTTCTATCCTAGGAGGTTTTTAGTTTCATCGATTCATGTGTGTTTCTAAACACGGATGATGGACAAAGTTTTTTCCTCCAGCCTCATCCCAAAGTTAAGGTGGATTTTGTCGTCGGGATTTTAAATGAGTCCTAGTGTTATTTATTGAGTCTTTGTAAAAGTGATTTGGGAATAATTCTAACTATTTGGTTAGATTATTTTATTACAAGTCACTTAGTCTACTAGATCATATTTGTGTCGCAGAAATAGGTAATTATTGAGGGTCTACAACGAACGGGTGTTCCCCCTTCATGGGTTAGAAATGTAATATTTCATATAAAAAATATTTAGTGCATAGTCCCTCATAGTTAGACACCATGGCTAAATATTAGAGGGTTGGAAAAATTAATAATTCCCTCATGAGTCAATTAATTAAAATTTCTGGCTAAAATAAATTAAAATGCTAAAACCAGAAATTTAATTAAATTAGGTCCTAGGAAAAATTAAATTCTCCAACATTTAAAATTCGTGAGTTTTAAAGTTTTTAATTTTTGGAGGTCTCCGGCCAAGGGAATATTGAAAATTTCAAGACATTTTGAACCCTTGGAACATAATAGTCAAGTCAAAGTCAACTTTTTGCGGCAATTAACTCAAAATAATCATTTTGAGTTAATTAAAATGATATTAAAAGTGAAATTTGAATTTCTTCAAAAAGTAACTTTATTTCAATGATGATGATTTAAAGATCATTTGATCTTCATCAACTGTTGAGATTGTTTTGACGAGGATCAAGCCAATTAGCTGTAGGAGAATTTTCCTATAAATGAGAGACCTCTCTCCATTATTTGCATCCGATTTTTGAATCGTGTACTTGCTCTAAGAAATCTCTTTTAACTTTTTTCTGGTTAATAAAACACAAAGACTTTGGGGTTTTAGATCGTGGTGTTCCTCTTTCATATTTGTGTGGTAATATTGTTCTTAATACTTTGCTTCTTTTATTTGCTGATTAATACCTTGCATAAATTTCTGGGTTTTCTAGAATATCATTTTAATTTGATAGAAGTAGCAGGTATTTCTATTTCTTGATAGTTTTATGATCACTTTTAAAATCTCTATTAATCTAACAAGCAGATTTAAGTGTGCAGAAGTTATCATTTAGAATTTGGGCGTTTGGGGAAGTCCTCAACTAGACCAACTGACTCTCAGTTTTCAGAATTTAAAAGAGCCCACTATCTTTTTAATTTCTGAAGTCATTTTATAGCATATTTTACTTGCAGAGTTTTTCCTGGGCTTGTGCCTCCTTGAAATTTCAAATTTATTTCTAAATGTTGTGCAAAAATTTGTTTAAATCTGGTTAATAGAGGGCTTTGATCTGCAGATCTATTGTATCTATAGAATATTATTGTAGATTTGTAAATATCAATTTTTTTAATTCATTGGGGTTTTGGGTATTTCATATTTTTGTATATACATGCATTGGGGTTTTTCTATCTTTTATTTATACATGAACTAATATGAAAATTGCAGGTGACTTTTGTGAATTTTAGAGAGAGATCTAAGCCCTAAAGGGCATCTCCATTTTATTTGCAGGTTGAAGATAAATTTCAAGAAGATCGTGGGCAAATTTTTTTAGGGCCTTGAGGCCCTGCGCTGGCCATCTCCAGCCTCTTTCTCGACCTCTCTTTCAGCTTTATGGCCTCCCCTCTTTCACCAAAATTCTTTCACTAATGTTTCTTAAAAATTTCTCAAAATTTTTTTAACAAAGTTTTTCACAAAAAAAATCTGAGTTGAGGATTATTCGGGCAGCATACCTTCAGGTGTCTTCAAGCTCCTAAGAGATGACTGGTGCACACTCTCTAACCTTTCCTCATTTCATTTTGAAAAAAAGGTTAATATTGGCATAGATTTGCAATTAACTAGAGTTTAACAACATATTTAATTTACATTTTTATTGCTATATAATTGCAGAAATAGAGGTTAGCTTCAGTAACTTTTGCAAACAAATTTCTGAAAGTTGTTTTACTACTGTTCATTAGTTTATCTCTGAGTTTTTAGATCAAATACATCAATAGATCATAAAGAATCAAACCTAGAAAATTTCTGAATTTAGCAGCAGATTTAATTTACATTTTTACTGTTGTATAATTGCAGAAATAGAAATTAGCTTCAGTAACTTTTGCAAACAACTATCTACAAATTGTTTTATTGTTCTTCAATAGTTTATTTTTGAGTTTTTTAGATCTAATACATCAATAGATCATAAAGAATTAAACTCAGAAATTTTCTGAATTGTAGTTATCAGTTTGTCATCTAAAATTTTACACTGTTATACATATAAATTTTTGAATCATAGTTACAGGACTGTTGTTTTAGAATATATTGTTGGTATTAACATTTGATGTAAGAGTAGATTACTAGATTGATATTTCATTAATGTGATCTGAGTTTAAGACATTTAGTTTAATTTTTTAAGTTCATTTGTTTTTTACATGTTTATGCAAGTAGGACTAATCTAGTTTTACTTATGCATTTAATGATCTTGGTTGAGTATTTCATACAAATGAATTTTTGAATTTAAAGGTGTTTTATTCCAGCGTTTTACATTTCAGTCCATTGTGCATTTCAATAATTATTTGTGCATATTTTACATTTTGCAGTGCTGGTATAAGTACATGCTTTCACATTTAGATCACCACCTTTCTGAGTCTTAAGTTAAGTAACATTTAAGATATATTTCAAAAATAATTTTAGGCTCCCATTTAACTAAAATTAACCAAGTCCTTTGTTAAATTTGGACAACTAGGTCCAAACTCCATGTTTTGATGCTCAGATTAAGAGGCTAATATTTTTGTTGGATTCCTCTTTCTGAGAGGTGTAAAATCCATATAAAAATAGTCTTAATCCGATGAGCAGAACTTATATTTTGAATTTATTATTCTTAATGAATTATATGTGCAAGGTCAGCCAGTTTTGTAATGTAGGCTCACATGCCCAACAGATGTGTCACACACCCTCATTGATGTATATAAATACAGGAAAAGTTGGAGAGAATTTCATCACAACACAACTCACATCTTCCTCTCTCATCCTTAAGAGTACGAGCTACCTGGAGGACGAATTTCAGCCACACGTGGGAAGGACGAAGAGGACAGACCGTACGGCTGAGCTGCAGTACGATTTTCTGCTGCTAGGGTTTCGCAGAAAGTTTGACCAGCGTTGACTTTGGTCAACGCTTGGTCCAATCAAGCTAAAAACTTGTGGAAGGTTCGATTTTTGAAGGCCGTACTACCTGGCACAAAAATCGAGGTCAAAGGGTTGACCGTTTTGCTGCTGCGTTGACTTTTAGCTTGCTGCCCCTGTGTTGACTTTTCAGGACAGCGTTGACTTTTTGTAGAATTGACTTGGGTTGACTCATCTACTGGTTGGAGGGTTGTTGTGACACATGCTGGGCTGGCTGACCAAAGAAGACTTTGCTGGTTGAAGCATCCTGTTGACCGCCGAAACGAACACACACATTTTTCCTGTTTCTGATTTGTCTTCTGTAAGATCTGCTTATATGTTCTATCTGCATTTTGCTTGACTACTTGTATGATTGCTGTGAGAAAAGTGAAATTGCTCTTAGCATAGAACATTTTCAAAAATTTACATCCTTGCACTTCACATAGTTTTAATTTTTCATTTGCATATGAAACAGTCGAGTCTTTTAAGCAGCAATTTCCCATCCTTTGCTTGAGCCTTATTTTTTTCGCAAGATAATTGACTCCACAAGGCACTAATATCACTTTCTTCAAATCATTTTGAATCCTTAAAATCTTGTGCAATCTAAAACAAGTATTGGTTGCTTAGTTGTGTCTCCCAGGTTGGTTGGTTCCCAACTAATCTTTCATTTTTCCATTTCCATAGGGTCTACTCCCCTTAGTCTATTATTGAGAGACAACTCAAACAAAGTGATTGGGGATTAGTGTGACAGCGCCCAATCTGAGCCGTTGTCATGGTGCCTAGACATTCTGTGCGACAACAGGACCTATATGGTAGGAAATCTGTAACTGCCATTACTACAAGCCTTATATTGATGAATGAATTGGCCAAGTCATGTTTGTTGAAATGAGTCTTGTACTGCTATTATTGTAGTTTTCATATATATATATATATATATATATATAATATAATATATATGTCTTGATCTATAAGTTTGTGGGGGTTGATGTTGTATTGTCACTATAGTGAGAATTGAGTCTATATTTGTTGTGTAATATTGCTTCCATAACCCATTATATGTGGCTAACAGGGTGCTAGTAGAGTTGTTGTATGATAGAACTTTTAAGATACCTCAAAAACCCACACAATAGTACAATAGTTGATGCCTTTAACCACGATGTTTCTGTGAACCAAAAAGCCAAGCGGAACAACAAACCATTCTCAAAAGGGATAAACACCCTTCTCCAACAAGAACCGCCAAAAGATTCACAAAAGGCGCAAGAAATAGGACACAAAATCCTTGCATTTGGGACAGATCTAAAATGCATGAAGGTCCCCTGGAAAGTTCTTTTCAAACTTGATGAATTAGATGCACTCCTTTCCAAAGTGATCCATTTAGAAGGGATGAAACTAATTTGGGCTCTAAAACCATATATGCTTGCTCTCATACAAAACAAGATCTTGGAGGAACCTTGTGAAGGGGTTAGACTTCCAGTGGCATCTTGTCTCAGTAACATCATGAGACTAACCACCCCTATAGCTCCTTACAATGATGATGTTATGAGGAGAGTTTTCGGACTGTTGATAGAAATTTCTGAGACTTGGACAACAATGTAGTCTTTACCCTTGGGCAGAAGCTTGAGATTTTAGGAGTTATAGCCATGACTAGGACTTACGAAGTCATGTTTGGTCATGAGTGTGATGATCTTATCTTGCAGATGTTTCAATGTTTCCTCAACATTAGGAAACATCATTTGGACACAATCATAACGCACATGTAAACCATCTTGTCATCATGTATGAGAGGTCGTGATGCCATTGCTGGGAGTTGCAGTCTCGATTGTTGTCCATCTGGAGGAAAGAACAGTTGGTCTCACCTGCTACTTATGAGCTAGCCGAAAGGTTGGTTGAGCAAAACATTGGGTTGTTGAGGCGACAGTTGATCAGGGATGAGCTACTCAGGTTTGGGGATCATGCAGTAGGAACGAGCTAAGAAGGAAGGGACTTTACTTCATCTGCAGGGGACCTTGGGGAGTTGACCACTCATGCTTGAGTGACACTGAGGAGATGACAGAGGTAGAGTAGCAGGAGATTCCTTCTAACTTTGTAATATCCCGTTTCAGAGATATTCCCCAAAACCCTAGTAACTCCAACCAAATACGTACAAATGATATAATAATCGAGAAGCTCAAAATTATAAAAATGACAGTGGTGCAATATATAATAATATAAACGTGAAATATAAGCAGATACTCAAGAAATGCAGAGAGAAATGCTAAGCCATTTTATCATACCTAGCAATAGAATGAGTACAGGAGGTGATTAGAAAGATGGCACCTTGACTTGCAAAAGGCAAGTGAAGAAATACACTCAGAATAGCAAAGGAATGGCCTCTCTCTGATCTGCATCCCAGCTGCTGGAGAACTGTCGTGATGCTGCTACTACTGGAAATCAAATGAGAATTTGGGGTTGTTCCCCTCCTCAGAAAAGGCTGAAACTCTGGAATTGGACTCTACTCAAGAAACCCAAAAGAACCCAGAAAGCTTTTCTGAAATGGTCGACCCCCGAAAATCACCCCCTTGGGGTTTTGCGCAGTCCCTCAATGCTATGCGCTGCCACTGAATGAAACTCTCCAATAATATACCTGAAACCTTTGCCAAAACCCTCTAATATGCAAGGGCTGATCCCCTACTTAATCTCCCAGCACAAATCCTGCTGCAAACCCTCAATCCAGAACTCCTGCCAGAAAGAACTGCATCATCGCTCTCAGTGTTGCGCAGTCCTCCAAGATGCTCAATCCTCCTGCCAAAAATGCTGATGAAACTACTACAAAAATGCCGATGGAAATACCTTGCCCGAGCAGGCACTCGAAGTCCCCCGGGGCTAAGGTTGAGATCTCTGAATGGAGACACTCAATGCACTAAACAGTGCTGCAGACTAGCTAAACAGCCAGCATGCTCTAAGTCGAAGTGACTAGCTCAAATGCACATAATCAAATGCCAAAATGAGGAATCTCCTCTCTCCTTTATAGCCTTTGCCTCTCTCAATCCCAAGGCCCACCTTCTCCAGCGTAATTCCTCTCTTGCCACGTGTTTCTTCCCTTCTGCGCAGTGCCTCCAAGTGTCTGTGTGGCCTCCATTTCTACATCCCCCTTTGGCCCCCTCGGCTCCCCTTTAAGTCACAACGTTGTGCTACTAGGAAGTGACTTTTATTCTAAAAGTGATTCATGTCCCCTTTCCCTCACCTTTTCATTCATAAATAACTATAGGAGGCAAAAATAAGCAAAATCGAATATTCCAATTAGCCATGGCTAATTAGGAATATTACAGTCTCCCTTGACAAAATGTTGCTTGTCCTCAAGCAACTGAAGTGATGGATGTTGCAAGATTTTCTCTCTCCCAAGTGGCATCCTCATCCGGCAAATTCTTTCACCTCACCAAGAATTCCCGGATCGTCCTGCTCCGCAGCTGCCTCTCCCTGGTATCAATAATAGCCTCTGGCTGCAACACCAAATGCCCGTCATCATCCATGGGTAGTAGCTCATCTGTCACTGTCACCTGCTGCCCTAATGCCTTCTTCAGGCATGATACATGAAAAACGTTATGAATGTTGCTGCCTTGGGGCAACTCCAACTCATATGCAACCTGTCCAATCCTGCGTATCACCCTGTATGGCCCATAAAAGCGGGGCTTGAGCTTCTCAGCTCCCTTCTGCTTCAGTGACGACTGTCGGTATGGCTATAATCGTAGGTAGACCATGTCCCTTACCTCAAACGGTCTTTCCACTCGACCCCTGTCAGCATACAGCTTCTGCTAGTTCTGCGTTGTAGCCATGTTATCCTAGAGAGCTCAGAGGATATCCTAACTCTCTTGGATCCAAATCTTGGCTCTCGGAGCCTTGCTATCACCAAACATCATGTCAATAAAAGATAAAGGATGATATCCATACAAACCATAGAATGGTGACATACCAATGGACATGTGATGTGTAGTGTTGTAGCAGTAC
Source organism: Pinus taeda (assembly GCA_000404065.3). NCBI lineage: Eukaryota > Viridiplantae > Streptophyta > Pinopsida > Pinales > Pinaceae > Pinus > Pinus taeda. The sequence goes on along the minus strand of APFE030252863.1, from coordinate 5,835 downwards.
TCCCCTAGATGCAGCCACTTCAGCCATGCTCTTTGCTGCCCATTGACATAGTTACGTAAGTAGCCCTCCAGCCATTTATTAACTATCTCTGTCTGTCTGTCTGTCTGTGGGTGATAACTGGTGCTCAGTATCAACTCCATCCCCGCTAGCCGAAAAAGATCCTGCCAAAACCTGCCCATGAAACGACTGTCCTTGTCACTGACGATGGTCTTAGGAAGACCATGTAGCCTGAAGAACTCTCTGAATAACAGCTCGGCCACCTGTGCTGCTGTGTAGTGTGTGGATATGGCAAAGAAATGTGCGTACTTCATCAAATGGTCAACGACGATAAAGATACAATCCTTGCCTTGTACCATGGGCAAACCTTTGATAAAGTCCATCAAAATACTCTCCCATTTCCCCTCCGGAATGGGAAGAGGCTGCAATAAACCCGCAGGATGGCTCATCTCCCCCTTGTTCCTCTAGCAAACGTCGCACTCCCGGATATGTTGGAGTACGTCCTCCTTGAGGCCCTTCCATGAGAACCTCTCTCTAATGGCCCTGTAGGTTTTGGTAAACCCCTGATGGGCGGCCAATGGTGAATCATGTGATGCCTGGAGTATCTTCTTCTTGAGCTGAGATCCCTCAATCAAGATGGTACGATCCCTGTAGTAGATGATCTCATCGACCACCTTGTACCTGTGATCCGTCCCCTGCCCATCCAAAACCTCACATGCAAACCTGTCCTTGGAGTACTCTACCAAAAGTCGAGCCCTCCAGTCTGTGTCCAAGCTCATAAGAGACAACGTGGCTGGTCTACATGAAAGAGCATCTGCTACCACGTTGTTCTTACCCTGACATACTCAATGTCAAAGTCATATGCTTGGATGTTGCTGATCCACTTCTGTTGCCTCTCCTGTAGCTGCTTTTGCTCCAAAAAGAATCTGAGGCTGTTGTGATCAGTCCTCACCCTAAACCTGTTACCCAGTAAATACTGTCAGAACTTGGCCAATGCATGCATGATGGTCAGCATCTCCTTGTCGTATATAGAATACAACCTCTCGTGCGGAAGAAGCTTCCGGCTCTCATAGGCTATGGGGTGACCTCCCTGCATCAATATTGCACCGATCCCCTCTCCCGACGCGTCACACTCCAAAACAAATGGCTGCATGAAATCTGGCAATGCAAGCACTGGGCAGCTGCTCATAACCTCCTTGAGCCTGTCAAAGGCTCGCTGCGCTGTATCCAACCAACTGAAAGCCCCCTTCCTCGTCAAATCTGTCATGGGTGCAGCAAGTTGTGAGAAACTCTTGACGAACTTTCGGTAGTAAGTACAAATTCCAATGAACCCTTGGAATTCTGTCACGTTCCTTGGCTCCGGCCACTCTCTAATGGCCCTGATCTTTTTGTGGAATCTCACTCCGTCCACGCCTATGATGTGCCCCAAATACAACATCTCCGTCAACGCAAACTCACACTTGGAGAGTTTGGCATAGAACTGCTGCTCTTGCAAGATACGCAGCACTGTCTCAATGTGCTGGAGGTGCTCCTCCCAAGTCCTGCTGTAAATGAGAATGTCATCAAAGAATACCAACACAAACTTCCTCAAGTGACTGCAGAAGATGTGATTCATGCAGGGACTGAAATGTGGCGGGGGCGTTGGGTAGCCCAAAGGGCATCACCAAGAACTCAAAGTGCCCATAGTGACACCTAAAGGCGATCTTGGGAATGTCTTGCTCCCTCACGCAAACTTGATGGTACACAGATCTCAAATCAATCTTTGAGAAGAACCGTGCTCCTCTCAACTCATCCATTAACTCGTCGATCCTGGGTATGGGGTACCTGTTCTTCAATGTCTTCTTGTTCAGGGCCTTGTAGTCAATGCACATTCTCAATGTGTCGTCCTTCTTCACCAAGACCACGGAAGAAGCAAAAGGACTCGTGCTCGGCCGAATGTGGCCAAGAGCCAGCAACTCTTGGATAGCCCACTCAATCTCATCCCAATAGGCCTTGGGGTGCCTATAGGCGGTGGTAATCACTGCCTGTATGCCTTGCTCAAGCTCGATGGTGTGCTCAAACCCCCGGTCCGGTGGCTGTCCCGACAGAATCTCCCCAAACACTATGGCATACCAGTCAAGGATGGACTGTATCTCTGGATGTACCGTCTGCCCTGTAGTCCCTACCTCTGATGCACACAGCTCTACTGCCCACTCTACGTCCCCCTTCTAGAAGACTGCCTCCATCCGATGAGCCGACACAGTTTGAGGCGAATGTGTGTGCTATCCCCGTATCTTCTCATGCCTCCTTGTCTTCTCATCATCCCACTCCATCTCTAGGGTCTTCCAATCTGTCGTGACCTTCCCTAGAGTGATAAGCCACTGAACACCCAATATTATGTTGGTGTTCGGAATATCGACCACAAAAAAGTGGTTAGTCAATGTGTAGGTGCCCATCGTCACTGACAGCTCTGGAACATAACAAGCACACATCATGGTCTGATCTCTTGGGACCAAAACTGAAAACTCATCAAAGCTCTCTCTCTGTATACCTCTCCGCTCAACCATCTGTGCATCGATGAAGTTGTGGGTTGCCCCACTGTCAACCAAAACTGATACTTGCTGGCCATGTACTGTCCCCTGTACGCATAGTGTCAGATACTTGGGAACTCCTCACAACGCTGCAAGGGCCCCTCCAGTAGGTGCAAAAGATGCACCATCTGCTCTTGGTGGAGGTGGCAAAGGTCCCTACATGGCATGACTATCTCTTTCCTCCACATCATCCTCATCATCCTGTTCCCCACTGCTCTCGGAGAAGACCTCAATAAAATGTGCTTTGCCAGCAGCACATCTATGCCCTGGTGCCCACGGCTCCTGACAGTTGAAGCACAACCGATTCTTCTTCAACTCCCTCTTGGCATCATCGTCAATCTGTGCTCGTCTTGGATTCCCCTTTGGAGGTGGAATCCTCACATCCTTCCCCTTAGACTGGAAAGTCTGTCTCTGGGGGTAAGGTGTCTGGATCCTGGGTAAGACATCCTGTAAGTCCCGGGTCCTGCTAATGGCTTCCTGGAGTGTGGTTGGTCTAGAGGATTGGACTAAACCCCGAAGTGGCTCCGCTAACCCCTCAACATACATATAGATCCTCCGTGCCATGGATAGATCTAGCACCATCACTGAGACCCTCAAGAAATCTGCAATGTAGGTCTCTGGGCTCCCTGTCTGTTTGAGCCTCATCAGCTCAACAAAACGCTGCTCTAGATCCCTCCGATCAGATCACTCCATCAATCTCCTGGTGAACTCTGCATATGTTGTCACTGTGGAGTGTTTAAGTGTAACCATCCCATGAAACCACCAATCCTGAGCCTCACCATCCAAATGCAATGTGGCCACCTTGATGGCCTCAGTCTCCGACATCTGGTTAAGCTGGAAATAAATGTCCAGCTTCTCTACCCAAGACTTTGCCGAATTGTTTGATGAACCATCAAACATAGGTAAGTGGAATCTACTCGCTGCACGGTGGGTGTCACCATCATGGTAATGTCGGTACCCTCTGTGATGGTCGCAGGGTCTACTATCCCGCTGGAGCTGAACAAAGTCTCTGAATGAAAGAGCATCCTTGAACTCCTGCCCATAGGCCTGGTACTCTGCAAAATAATCACCCATATGATCGGGCTCTGCCTCCTACTGGGCTTCGGCTCCCGTGTTTGCTCCTAAGAAAGTGGGCATGGTAGAGCGTGTAGGGCATGCGAGGCCACTTGCTGCGCAGTATCACGCTGCTCTGGCAAATGATGGGATGCACCTGATCCCTCACCAATCTGAAAAACCCGTGGGCGCTCGCGCTGTCTGGCCTCTACTGCCATGAATCTCTGCCCCATTACCTCAATATGCCTCGACAGATCCTGTACTGATTTGAGGAGCATATCCGCAAATCTCTTCCCATTCTCGTTTGCCATCAGATCCTTCTACTCTGTGTCCACCACAGGCTCCTCTTGTTTTGCGTCCACCACAGGCTCCTCCTGTTTTGCATCCACCACTGGAACACAGTCTCCCTCTCCGTAGGTATTCTCTAGCCTACGCCCAGTGCCTCTGTATCTCCTACCTCTATAACAGAGGTAGGGTTTTTCCCCCGGTGTCATAGATTGCTAGCTCCACAGGCTGAGCCAGATCTATGCTCTGATACCACTGTAATATCCCGTTTCAGAGATATTCTCCAAAACCCCAGTAACTCCAACCAAATACATACAAATGATATAATAACCGAGAAGCTCAAAATTATAAAAATGATAGTGGTGCAATATATAATAATATAAATGTGAAATATAAGCAGATACTCAAGAAATGCAGAGAGAAATGCTAAGCCATTTTATTATACTGAACAATAGAATGAGTACAGGAGGTGATAAAAAAGATGGCACCTTGACTTGCACAAGGCAAGTGAAGAAATACACTTAGAATAGCAAAGGAATGGCCTCTCTTTGATCTGCGTCCTAGCTGCTGGAGAACTGTCGTGCTACTGCTGCTGCTGGAAATAAAATGAGAATTTGGGGTTGTTCCCCTCCTCAAAAAAGGTTGAAACTCTGGAATCGGACTCTACTCAAGAAACCTAGAAAAACCCAGAAAGCTTTTCTGAGATGGCTGAACCCCGAAAATCACCTCCTTGGGGTTCTGCGAAGTCCCTCAATGCTCTGCGTTGCCACTGAATGAAACTCTCCAGTAATCTACCTGAAACCTCTGCCAAAACCCTCGAATATGCAAGGGCTGACCCCCTGCTTAATCTCCCAGCGCAAATCCTGCTGCAAACCCTCAATCCAGAACTCCTGCCAAAAAGAACTGCGTCATCCCTCTCAGTGTTGCACAATCCTCCAAGATGCTCAATCCTCCTGCCAAAAATGCTGATAAAACTACTGCAAAAATGTTGATGGAAATACCTTGCCCGAGCAGGCACTCAAAGTCCCCCAGGGCTAAGGGTGAGATCTTCGAATGGAGACACTCAATGCACTAAACAGTGCTGCAAACTAGCTAAACAGCGAATGTGCTCTAAGTCGAAGTGACTAGCTCAAATGCACATAATCGAATGCCAAAATGAGGAAGCTCCTCTCTCCTTTATAGCCTTTGCCTCTCTCAATCCCAAGGCCCACCTTCTCCAACATAATTCCTCTCTTGCCACGTGTTTCTTCCCTTCTGCGTAGTCCCTCCAAGTGTCTGTGTGGGCTCCATTTCTGCGTTCCCCTTTGGTCCCCTTGGCTCCCCTTTAAGTCACAACGTTGTGCTACTAGGAAGTGACTTTTATTCTAAAAGTGAGTCATGTCCCCTTTCCTTCACCTTTTTATTCATAAATAACTATAAAAGGCAAAAATAAGCAAAATCAAATATTCCAATTAGCCATGGCTAATTAGGAATATTACAAACTTTCAGGGTGAAGACTCTTCTTTGGACAAGTCCAGATACCTCTGAGGAGCACGAGCAGTCATGTGGAGTTGATGACAGTAGCCCAGATATGCATCCATATGTGGTAGCGGAGTATGATGAGTAGTCGGTTGTTCCCATGAGAGAAGGAGATCTGGGAGTAGATGAGCGATTGATGGTTCAACAAAGAGAGCACATAGAGGACCAAGAGATAGATGATACACACAATGTGCGGGATGGACCATTGTTGGATAGTCAGCTAGTGGCTCATGTTGAGCCCATGACGAAGTATGAGCAGACACCCTTGGGGCCAACCTTCGGAGTTGAGCAGATAGATGTGCAGGGAGCCTCCAGGGAGGCAGTATTTGCAGACACTTGCCCTCAAGAGGTGTTGGAGATTGACAACGTAGTTTTGTAGGAGGCTAGTAGGCGGCAGGAGCTGTGGGAGATG
>APFE030252862.1:3634-17322 GCA_000404065.3 Pinus taeda | reverse complement strand
AGAATCGATCTCGCAGATCTCCCACTGAACAGGGTCTACCACAGGCCTGAGCGAAACCCCTCAGCAACAAAGGCGTCCCCTTGAAGCCAAAACAACTTTGATACCAATTGTAGGTTTTAACATCGTACGGAAATTACCTGCATATGAATTCTAAATCATAGAAAAATAAACAATGCGAGAGCATAACACATAAAAAAACACATATGCACTGAGATTTTCCCCTGGATCCCAAAACCGAGACTACCAGCTTGATTTTTATTATATTCCTTTCAATGTTACAATACATATTTATACATGCTGAAGCATCCAATACCATGGACTGAAAAACCATCACGTCCAATACCATGGACCAAAAAACCATCGGATCCACTACCATGGACTGAAAACCATCGCATCCAAAAAACATGTGCAAAAATCATGCACAAAACCATAGGTGGGTCCGCCCAACCTAAGTGGGGTTACGGGTACCCCTCAAACCCCCTGTTAACTATGTGGAAAGAATATAACACAACCCACTATTAGATTGGTACAAAGTCCCTAACTTGTCCCACAAAGCCTTCGTCGTAGCTTCCCCTGATACATTCAACAATATTGAATCTGAGACACACAATCGTATTGTGCTCTTTGCCTTCCGATCCAAGTTCTTCCATTATTCATCGGACACTACCGTTGGTATAGTACCTAGATCTACCGTGATCCACTGATCGTTATCCACCAACATATCCTCCATCTTGAGTTTCCACAACTCAAAACTCTGACCATCAAATTTCTTGATCTCTATCTTTCCACTGCTTGCCATATTTTTTCACAACTAGAATCGATCTCGCAGATCTCCCACTGAATAGGGTCTACCATAGGCCCAAGCGAAACCCCTCAGCAACAAAGGCATCCCCTTGAAGCCAAAATTGCTCTAATACCAAATGTAGGTTTTAACCCCGTACATAAATTACCTGCATACGAATTCTAAAACACATCAAATAAACAATGCGAGAGCATAACACATAAAACACATATACACAGAGATTCTCCCCTGGATCCCAAAACAGGGACTACTAGCTTGATTTTTCATTATGTTCCTTTCAATGCCATGATACATATTTATACATGTCGAAGCATCCAATACCATGGACCGAAAACCATCGCATCCACTACCATGGACCGAAAACCATCGCGTCAAAAACATGTGCGAAAATCATGCACAAAACCATAGGTGGGTCCACCCAACCTAACATAGGGTCCAAAACCAAAATTCCCTCCCCCCCCCCTCTAACCCCCCGGTTAACTGTGGGCTAGTCGTGGAAAGAATATAACACAACCCAACAAACACATCAAATAGTACATGCACATTCTTCGTGAGGCCCTAACTTTTATAGAATATCACAGACCACCGGATATTGGAGAAATTCATAGCAAGATGGGGTAGATATATTGGTAATCCTCATGTTGTTCACATTAATGGTCATGGGCTACCAAATGAAATAGAAATTGTAGTGGAACAAGGTACTTATCACTGATCTCTATCACAAGGAAGTTCATTAGATTTAATATAGGTGTGTCTAGCCTTTCAACGATTCACAAGATCTATTTTATTTTGATTTTATTTGATGATTGTTGAATCCATTGCTTCTTCTCTTAAGATGTATCCAAAATGACCCATCTGTTCATTAAGTTTTTTGTGCCAATATTTCAAAGTGATAACAAATGAATTCAAGATAATGACTATGCACCCATTTAGTTGGGATGCATTTATTTGATTAAACAAAGTTTAAGAAGTCATTTTTAGGAATATTAGGATCTGAGAAGTAAATACTATGCTCAAAGCTACGAGCCTGTGAAGAAATTCAAAATAAAACATGCAACAAGTTTTCAACAACATGGTAACAGCTCATCCTCTTATAATGATCACAATCACACAGAGGCATTTGACACAGGCTAAATATTTTCCAATTTGTATGAATATATGTAAGAAAATATAATGAATCAAGCACAATAGGGTGGAAAATACTAGCACAACTTGAATTTAGCTAATGTAAGGATTCAAATGAAATCCTTTAGCATAGGCTCGAATTATTTCATGAATCCAATGCAATGAACAACCGAAGCCCCAAAACCAACTCAAGAAAGTTAGTGCACAAATAAACACATAAATCCTCTCTTTACAATGCTAGTCCTCCATCAAACCTAAAACTACCAAGGCATATGCATCCAGTTCTCCCCCTAGATAGAAGTACCAAATGTCCAATATTCTAGAAGCACTTACTGTGAACAATTGAGGGGCCAGACTCATCATATTATGATTTTGAAATCCGCATCTGCAATACACATAACAAGTGCAGATTTTTAGGTGCATCCAAAACTTTTTCCCTTATCAAATTAAAAAATAGTATTTATCAAATTTGTATGAAATTGGCCTTGATTTCATTCTTATTATGTTAGGCCAACTATTGAGGATATTGTGGTGGTGAAATTACATTTTTTACCAAATTTCCCACTCCATTATCCTCCAATACTATCATGATCCTCCCTTTCAAAGAGACAATGTTAGAGGCTCCCTCTAAACAATGATCTACTCTCAATACTTGGTAGTCCATTTTTCTTCCCACAAACAACCTTGTAGTCCTTCACAATATGACAAAATGTACATATATTAATTTAAATATAAGGATTCCATTTGTATGTGAGGAAGAGAGTGGAGAAAGAAAAGAGACCCAGATAACTGATATAGGTTCACTGACAAATAGATGAAACACTCTAAACTCAAATATAATACCTTCTGGTGGTAAACCCAACTACGCTTATGCACCTCATTACGCAAGCACATGCTACAAAAAAGAATGATCAATGTTAGTAGACAAATCCTCCCTATGGTCCTTGTAAATCATTTGTTACTGCATCTGGGAAAGCAATATCATCTAACACAAACACACTTAAGAATTCAAATGTACAACATAAAAAGAGATTACAAGCACTAGAAACTTCTTCCAAACCTATCACTCAAGGAAATTCCACAGTAAGACATGTTGTTGATTCAAAACAGTTATTTGAGTTGTATCTTGTGAGTAATGACTATTTGAGAGATGTATTTGTTGAAAATATATATATATATATCATATATAATATATATATATATATAAACATTTCATTCCATTCCCTATATGTTTGGTTGAAAGTAAGTGACTTGAGGCATGTGGCTTTGGTGATTTGTCTTGGATTAGTTGGTAGTATTTGAAAATATGACTTGGATCATTGTTTCTCTATGTTGGAAGAGACACTTATGATTTCAATTCTAAACCATTTGAAATGTACGTGTTTCATCATTTAACTATTTATTCTATTTTTTTCCATTATTCCCTTGGATGAATTATTCATCATTCATGTTATTTGTTGGTTGTGCATGATGGAGACTCCAGGAAGCCTGAAATGAAGCCTCATGATCTCTCTCATATTCTTTACATGAATTCAGGTAATGATAATGTGAACGTGAGTGGGACAGATAAACATTTCATCCTTGTGAGCATGCGTAAATGTATGGATTTAGGACCAACAACTACAAGTCCGGGTCCAAATTTGTAAGAGGATCCTTATTTCCCTAATATTGAATAGAATTTCATGGAAAATCTTGCAATAATTGTTGAATTTCTAAAAAATTCTAACATAAAAACATTATTTGTTTTATCATAACAAATGTTTGTTGGGAAATCCATTAGAGAAACTTACCCCATTGAATTGGATCAGGAATTCAGTAAATCTTATAAATCTCCAAAAGAAGATACTAAACAAGACATAACAATTCCAAAGGATTCTAGCATGGTTATACCCCTCTCAAAGAGTTTTTCAAATGAAAATAACACAATCACACAAAATCATTTTAATCCTTGGGTTGATGTAGTATCTTTGGCTATGAAGTTCACTCAATGAAGGGCTTGAAAGACTCTCTGATGTATTATAATACTTTTGGCCTCTGCTGTGGTTGTAAGACCATTTTACCTTTGATGGATCCAACATTGCTTTACGTGCAATTGCGTTAATGCACTGATTGACAATTTCAAAATCTTCATATCAAGGCAAGAGAGCCTTGGTTGTCTGCAACATGATGATTAATCCTTCCAATCATGAGTGATGCATGAGTTGAATAATATATCAATATTTTCTATATGGTTTCCCTTTTCTATTTCCTCTGAAAACTTCTTCAATGTAGAAGGTGCTTGTTTTTGCCCCAAATTCCATAAACTTCATTGTTTCTTGTACTTGACCTAATTGCAAATATTCTGATATGCCACTAAGAATGCATGGTTGAAGCAACTAGAATATAGTCGTTGGAATTGTTGCATTGGGTAGGTCTACTAAACCATTATCCTTTGATGCTTTAAGTATTCTGAGTTCTGTTAGTGCTACAACTATAATGCCAAGTACATAAACAAATGTCCCAAATCCTATCCTTTGGAGAATCATAATGTCGTGCTTGATACCTGTAAATGTTTTTCTAGTGGAACAAAGATCCAATTAGACACAAGCACAATCACAATAATACCGAAGGCTGTGAAACACTGCCAGGATGTAGCGGGGATCTCAATATGTCCAATAATGACTATCCACTGTGATGCCCTATTTTATGAAGAAAGTATAACACTGTGCAAAGACAACCCCATACATTAAACATGTTACCCAAATAGGAATCATTGTGCAAAGAGATTGACCTTTTTGGTACTCAATACAATGCCATGAGATGATTTTTCTAGGAAACTATTATGACATCCTTTTGACGTTTTTTGGTATTGAACTAGAAACAAATGGATTATATAAATTGAGCCCCACTCTAAGTTCTCAACCCAATACTATATAGAATCCCAAATTATATAAACCTTCTCCTTGTAGTGACCCTCTTAGTCATTTGCTAAACGTAAATGTTATTCAGAATGACATCGTTTTTCTATCTGAACCAATGTCAAATGCACTGGAAGGGTAAGGAAACCTTTGTGTAGATAAGATACCCAACATTGCAAGAATTCCATGTTCAAGAGAAAATTGAACTTGAACTTCATAATTATCTCTGGGTTCCAGTGACATGGTTAAGATTACATAATCTAGTAGATAGCCACAATATAGGGAAACATATTTCACTTCACAGGAATCTCCTACATTAATGAAAACATTTGCACCAGGTGAAGTCTACAATACCTTGTACTCACCATCAATTAAGTCCCAAGCCCTGACAACATTTAGTTTGTGCGTTACAACTTGTTCAAAAGTGGAGATAACCCTATTTCTCTTTGTTGGATCTATTGCCATAACCAAACCATGGTCTAGTTGCAACTTGGAAATTACCTTGCTTGTAGCTATCATGAATTCCATCAAACTTATAGCACCTACTCACTTTCTTTACCACGATCTTGTTTATTTCAGTTGTCTTAGAAAGGTTATTATTCTAAATGTGTTCACCTTTTTGAGGATTTAATATTTTGTCCCAATTCCTTACACAACCACCCTATACCATTTTAATTTTAAATGATTTAAATTAAGCACATGCAAGTCATTAGTAGAAATCCTTACGGGACCAATGCGAGCTCAAATGATAACTATAGTGGTACCCACTGTAGTTGCATTATGAACTACCCATATTCCTTAAGCAATTTATGTTTCTAATGCCAATATCAATCTGCTTTCAATTCCAGTAAAAGAAAAGAGATAATAGCTATGAATCATACTGGCGAGTCGTCCTAACTATTCTGAAACTTCATGTCACAACATTCAAGCCTGTTCCCTTTGACGGTAATATGATGAAAGATGTATTATCTGGTTTACGCCAAATATAATTAGATAGGCGTGATCCCACATATTGTTGAAGGCAAATGTTGGACAAAGTTGTGACATGCCAAATGAATAAGAACACCCAAATAGATTTGAAGAAGAGAAAAATCCAATAGATTTTGAGGCAATATACAAGAAGAAAGAAAATTTAATTGGGTCAATTTGAGTTATAATACATATTGTAGTGTTACCCTCCTTGTTGTATGGCTATATAGGTTATACATGGATGTAAAGAAACTATAGTATATCAAGGTTTGTTATGGTTGTTGTGTTGTACAAAAGGTTTATTTTTAGTAGTTTTGTGACTAGGTGATCTAGGTGGATCCAGACACATGTAGAAGTCCAAGAGGACTCAAAAAGGGTCAAAAATAAAAATGATCAGAATGTTTTCAAACTAGGACCAGATCATCGATCTCGTCATCCTTATCACAACAATGTGAACGGTTTGTCAAACCAAGCTCATATGCAAAAGTTAGAGGTTGTCAAAGTTCAGGGTTGATTGGGTGACTTCGCAGGCTTAAGGAAGGCACAATTTCGAAGAAATCCGGCCACCAGATTTCGACCAACTTCCGAGAAAAATTGTGGCATCATTAAATAGTCTCCTACTGTCATGTTTGGGAAAATTTATAAAATGACTATTATTGCAAAAGTAAAAAATAATAAATAATAAATGAGGTAGCGAGCCATGACCCCCGCCACCATCCCAAAACCGTATTAAAACAATTTTTACTATAAAAAAATGGGTCAGTGGCCATGAACCTGCCGGAACCCCAACCTCCAACCAAACATTACATATTACATATAATGTATGGGGTGGGCAAGCCACTTCCGATGAACCTGGCCCACACCCCAACCACACCACGTTTAATGCAATACCCATACTATATTTAATAAAAAAATCAAACAGTTATAAATTAATGTGCCCGAAAAAGGAAATCTATGTGCATATCTTTGGAGCGGTCAGGATTTGATCCCCCAACCTCCCGTCTCATCGCCTCTGGCCTAACCAACGTGCCAATGGCGCCTCATTGAAATATCTACCACCCACATGCTTAAAAACCCTTCCTCACTCATCTGCACGAGAGGAGAACAGAGCACCGAATGGGAGAGACATAGAACATAGGCATGGCAACGCAAATGGGTTCCACTTAGGAATGGAAATCGAGGCAAATGCCTAGAATATTCTCATGCAGATTTTTTTGAGGAATCTTAAAGATTCAATCAGATAAAAATTCATTTTATCAACATGTAACCAAGTTTACAGTCATTTTTCTTAGATTTTTGTAGGGAAGACAATGGATAGGTTGTATTCACCTTTTGAGCAGCAAATTTGCAGATTTACAATAGAGGGGAATCTTCAAGATTCTTTAAGGAATCTTCCAGATTCCTTGGAGGGTGAATTTTCCCAGATTCAGAATACAACTGACTTTATACTCATTCTTCTTAGAATTTCACAAGGATCTCAATGGCATGATCAGTTTTCTTATTTGAGCAGTAGATCTTCAGATGACCCGGATGAGGGAATATTTGAAGAATCTAAGGGAAATCTAAAATATTCTTGTCGCCCTAGATTTTCACTTTGTCAGAATTCAAAAATTGTTAGTCGATTTTACATTATTCGATGCCACGAATCTGATGGTGTAATCATATTTTCCATTTGATCATTCCATTTTTCGGTCACTTTTCAAAGTAGAGTGCAGGTTTCAACATTCAATGTGCGAGCGATCATTTCCATGAGATTCCATGCCACGAGATTGATGATACAGCCAGATCCAACAGTTTATCATCCTCTTCTTCAGATAACTCCTTGATATCAGGCATATGCAGTGTGATCATGTACTTCTTTGTCTCTTTGCTTGAGATGCATTGTGTTGTATAGATCCATGTTTGATGTTTGATGTGGGATCTTGTTTTGTTCTTGATGTGAGATGTACTTATTGTCCTGTTTTGATTGAGATCCCTTTGTCACCATGTTGACAGGATACTCATGTGTTTCCATGTATGTTTGAATTGATATCCCTTTGATGCCATGTTGGCAGGATGCTCATTATTATCATACATGAAATTATGTCATGATGATAGGAGTCCTTTTTTGAATGAGAGTTCCTGCAATGGAACATCTCTTGGAGCCACTCTTGCATGATAGAGAAAACAAATTCATGTACATCATCACTCTTTCCAGCACTTAATGCATCGGCCTACACCATCTTGACACTGGGGCCCAGAGACGTAGTCCCTCTTCGACGAACTCTGTTATTAACGTCTTGTGTTTTATGTTGCTAATTCTTCTCGCGTTCCTTCTTCTTTACAACATGCATTTTTGTTCCTTTATCTTATTTTAAATGCAATTCTAATTACATCATGGAAGTAAAACATCTTGGTTAAATCCGGGAGTTGAGTCAACTCGGATCACTAGGTTTGCACAGTGATCAATATATTGAGGAATTATTTCTAACTAACATCTGATTGTTTACAACCCTATGCACTGATTTCTTGGTTACTACAAACTGCATTTGCATCATTTTGGAAAAATTTGGAATATCAAATTGATTGATCTAGCAGAACTTGTGTTTAGAAGTAATTTTAATAGCTAATATTACCATCTCAAACATATTTACACCCCTGAACATGATTGATGGACCTACACATGATATTTCAATGCCTTAATGGAATTGTCTAGTATGGTGTTTGAAGACTTTAAGTGAAAGCATTTATCTTCCTAGAAGAAATAATTTTGGAAATATTGTAATGCTATCTCATGCACAAACTATGAGGGATCAGTTCCATAGAAAGGCAAAGACTCATGCACCCTGTAATATTTTGGGTATTATGCAACATGCCTTTATCTTGTAACTTTTTGGTTCCTCTAATAAGATTTCTACACCAGTCTTATTATGTTTGTTGTTTATGAGTGCAAATATTTTTTTCTGCATATCCTTTGTGAAGTTTTTAAGCATGCTAGTGTAGATGCTTAAATTTCTCTCTCAGGATAGATGAGGCATGATTTCCCCATTCTATTTGATATACCATTGTTCAGATAGTTTTGGGTAGTTTTTTTGTTTTTCTATGAAATCCATGTAGTAAAGGCCAAACATATATCCATTCAAAGTTATTTAGCAATGCCCATACAAAGTTCCCACACACATTTACTCTTCTATATTTTGTTCCACTTCACTTATTATTCAAACATTCATTTAACTTTTTAATAATTTTGTCTTCACTCTCTAGCACATTCATAAATACCAATCAAACTTCAACATTAGCAAAACACATGGCTCAATGTGTTTGTCAAATGATGTAGTGTACTATGTAGATAGTCCACTTGAAGCATATCATTCCATATTTATGAGAGTGGGAGGCTATCATTATTGGCATCACCAAAACCTAATACCACCAATCCTTATATTTACCAATAACTTTGCTTTTCTCATAGGCTTACACTTGCAAAATGAAATTACAACATCAAGAGTATGGACATCACTCTAGTTATCATGTGATTTTCCTACAGGTCTAGAAGAAGAGTTAGAATGAATTCTATTGTCCTTTTTCTACTTATACTACAACCCTTACTTATACTTTTTGATATACAATGTAGTTTTTAGCGGTGCAAGAAATTGCATTTTGGATGAAGCAACCCTTGCTTATACATTTGGAGATACAATGTGATTTTTAGCGGTGCACAAAATTGCATTTTGTATGATCAATCACTTTCAGGTGACCCAACTAGACATTTTATGTTTGCATTTTGCCAATGTAAAGGTAGAAATATTGTAAAAATCAAGGGTACCTGTGCCCAAGCTATGAGAGTCCAATGGAGAAAATCAAGGGTACCTATGCCCAAGCTAAAGTAAAAATATACCAAAAGTAATGATAATAGATTTGTGTCAGTAAATTGCAAGCAAATTTGGATCTTGAAAAATGTAGTATCCAAATTCAAAACCTGTCATAAATATAGGGATATGGTAGTAACCTTCTCAAAAGAAATTAGCAAGAGTAGTGAATCTCCTTGGAGAGAAAACCAAGATGCGAGAAAATCAATTGATTACCCCATTAATAGTTTTCATTCTTTGTTATGATATAATACCATTCAAAACAATGAGTTTCATTTGAAATTTTGTGATGTAATGGGGACCATTTGAAAATTCTTGTCTCTAGGTGAATCTAGCATGCAACAATATCCATTTATGGTTTCGAGCTAATTTTTTTAATGAACTCTTGCAGTGATGCTTTTTTTTTCAATCCATACCTTTTTCTTTGCATCGTGGTTTTACCATTTATCTTTTTGGGTCTTTTTAAAAAATGGGTTTTGTTCTTAGAATAAGTGTGGATTGTTTTTGTTATATCAATTTATCATTTAATAGGTAAGAATATGGTATGGGAACTATATATGCCAAAATATAAGCAATTTTACCTATTTGAACACCCATGTAACCCATGTTAGTGCCCATTTGATTAATACTACATCAAACAACACTTGTGTATATAATCTCACTTTAATGTAGCCCATGGTATATTGAAACTTCCCTAGATTTATTGAAACTATCCTTAGATAAGTTGACTGACCACCATGCTACTACAGTGGCTCTGAGAATAGAACTCGAGAAGATTAGTCTCTAGTAGCTTTGTAATCAATTTGTAAAACTAAGGGTACAATTGAGCCTCCTTAGTTAGAGCCCTGCGAAATTAGACTAAGTACTACTCTTGACCCTACATATATATTAAAGAGCTATAATACCTGATACTCCCTTGTCATCGTGATCCTTGAAACCCTAGTCCTTATTATTCGTCCATTAAAATCCTATGAGAAAAAGTGTTGCCTTAAAATATTTTACATATTGTCACTAAAAACCCAAATTCTTGCTATCAATCCATAAAATTCCTATATCAAAACACGATATTGAGAATTTGATTCTTTTTTGTGCAATATTATTCAAGTTGGAGGATAAATTCATAGGAGTTCAAAACGTCAGAGTCTTGACCACAATATTATTTGGTACTCATCCCAATAATATCCTCATCTCATGTTAATTTTTATGGTACATGTTGGTCACTTTAATTGCTTACTAATTAAACAGTCGAGTGCCACATAAATTGTCAACCCGGGAAAGTCGGATTATTTCAAAGGCAACTACGTACTGTATGTACTCAATTTTAATAGCACTAAAAAGATGTAGTATAAATAAATCACACCCTGCTAAATCTTTACTCTGTGTTACAGCAACTATACTCTATTGCAGATATCTAATAAGAGATGGATATTTAATCAGAAAGAATAAATCTGCAAAAGAAAATAATGGTTGTTCTGTAACAACGGATCAGGACCCTATCTCCAGAGTAGGAACCTTCAGCACCTGCCTCTGTTATCCAGTTCACCAATTCACTTTGTAAACCTAATCATTGGTGAGGCACTCATGAAATAGCATCAATCGATTAAAAGAGAAACATAGTTTGAGAAAAAGTAAAATACCATCCAGAAACAAAACTTGTTAACAAGGTATGAACAGAAATCACACTTAGCACACAACAGAAAGAAAATGGGTGAATCTTGTGATGAAGGTGGGCCCTGTCCTTCTCACAAGATTCCCCAGGAAACGGAAACTAAGATGAGATACTCAGAACAAAACTCTATTCATTCATCAATATACCATATTACAGAAAATATTCATTCTCGTTGTTGAGGGAAATGTTCCCCTAGGGCTTTTGGGTGGAAACCCTAGCAGACTAAAAGTTGTCTAAAAAGAGAAACACACATTCACACAGCCATTATGCTATTAAAAGCAAATTCTATAGTAAGAGGGGCGTACCTCAGGTCCTACATTCGAGAGGTTCCTTTACGGTCCAAACCCTTCTTCAAGTCCCTTTCGCTCCTTTGTCCTGTAAAACAACCAATTCCAAAGAATACAACAGTATATGGACAAAGACTTATAAAGAAATCATCTTCATGCTATAAAGGAAGGTAGTTAGTTATGAACTTTAGATAACCATTCACATATGAATTCAAACATAAACATCATAAACATAAAGAAGATGCATATCGGGAACCAAGATGTGTTTCTTTATTATAGACAAATAGAATGTACATAAGGAGTAATATCACCTGAGTAACCTTTCGCAGGCTCCATGCAAAGCTTCCTTCTGGACCCGTCTAGCCTCAAGCCTTTAGCATATCTCCTTCCAAGACTCACTCCATGATGCCATAACTAGTGGATGAACATCAACACACAAGGAAACAAGGGATTCCTGTACAAATGGGGGAAGTGCAGAAGGCACAAGGGTCTTCAGACCTGTTCAAGGGAAAAATATCAGTATAATAACCTTTCTCTCTCTTCTCTCCTCCCTTAGCCCTTCCCTTTGAGGTCTTTTTATACCTCTCCCAAAGTAGTTTTTTAGTTGGGAGTTGGTTGGGAACAGTTGGGCCATGGGCACTAACAGGTGATCAGCAGGTAAAACCCACGATCTCCGCCCGAAAATAAAGAGTTTTATATTTTTAAGTGTTTTAATACATATACGCGGGTTGGGTATATGCTTACCCGCGTATACACGCGTTTAACTCAGGGCAATGTCGCGTATAAGGGATAAAACACTGTTTTTTAAATTTTGGACCAGGTCTGGAAGGAGGGGTTGCCCTAGGCCATGAGTACAGCATCACAAACCATAATAGTGAGATTTGGAGCTATAACAGATGCCCCCTAATATATGAGGTCAGAAGGGGTACATGATGGCCGAAATGTATTAAGCAAGTATACGGAAAGGAAATCTGCCAAAAACCGAGAAGTACTTCACCAGAATTCAGCCTGCCAAGCCACAAAAGGAGATCAAAAAGAAACACCGCCTGAGGCAGGCATACCCATGCTCACAGAAAGCAAAGAATGTCCACATATCAAGTACAAGCAGATCCACTAAGTATACAAGTATAAATGACTGGAAAATACATAATGGATCATCTGATCATGATCGAACAAGTACATGTATGAATATCACATATAAAACTGTCAATGATGCTGAAAGATACAACGGATCACTGATACCAAAGACTGATCCCAAAAGGTACCAACTGAACATGATGGAAAAGGATGGTACTACACTATAAACTCAAGTGCCAGCATATAGAATGTCGCCATGACTGACTGCAACATATAAGATGGAGTGGTATCAACTAGCAGCAATAGGAACAACTGTCAAGTGAACCAATGAATGCTGATACAACCTGAGGTCTTCACCGACTGTCGTGGTACATTTCTACACCATGGGAATAAATGATCTGAAGTCAACCATGTGAGAAATCATTTCATTACCATTCATTGATGTATATAGTTAACAAACGCGAGACTACTCACCGATAATGATAATGAGCATCAAGGTACCCAGTACAATCCAACAAGTGCGAATAGATGAGCTAAAGTTGAACACCTATGAGAATCTATCGATCAGGAGATAATGATGGTTTCCCACTGTCGATAGTGAAGGATCTTCCACTAATGACTGCAAACCCCAAGGTACTGCCAAATGGACTCTAGATCTTTGCCCCAGAGCAATGAGTCGGAGTCGATAGGGAAAGATCCGCTAGAAGGAAGGCATTAAGGCATCCTTCATCAATCTGGCATGAGTGTAACCCGTAGGCTAATAATGTGGAAGGAATCGGATGAAAGAGATGTAGTAACCCAACCGAAGTACGTTTCCAGCATACACAAGATGTGGCTGGCGCACGACAGAAACCCTCTAAACAAACCAATAATGAAAGCCGACACAGAGACGAGGTATCCACCAATAGGGTCAAATGGAAACCAAGGTACTGCACGAATCCCAATGTGTGATAATGTAAGCTGATGTCGAACACAAGGGAAACCACTCAGTCAAAGACCCATGATATTGATCGATGC
>APFE030252860.1:0-17261 GCA_000404065.3 Pinus taeda | reverse complement strand
GTTTGGGATGCGTACACGTAGGCAAGGTAGAGAGAACCTGCGTACCCAGAGATAAACATGTTTTTAAGTGACTTTCTCTTTTTTTGAAGTTTGACATGAAGAGCAGAGGTATGAGGCTTGACAAGGAGGATAATATGACTATTGATGGAGCCATATTAACTGCAGATAGTCATGGTGACAAATTTCAGTGTAACAAAAAGGAATTCACATGCAAGATTATGGTAAAAGTCCACCAAGAAAAACGGAATTCACATGCAAGATTATGGTAAAATTCCACCAAAAAAGGGAATTCACATGCAAGATTATGGTAAAAGTCCACCGAAAAAAGGAATTCACATGCAAAAATGATAAAGTCCACCCAAAAAAAGGGTTTCTTGGAAGATTATGCTAAAGTGTTAGTGGGTCCCATGATAAAAGTAAAAGTTTTTGAATAGTCACAAATACTAAAGAAATCACATTTATGATTAAACACTTCAATCCAAATTCCAAGAGCACCAGGTTTATTTATTTTTCAACTAATTAAATCATATGGGCAATGTTCAAAAACAATGCCTCACCAAACTCACTCCTGTGTTGGTGTACTATTTGTCTGACACAAATAGTACAACGAATCAAATAATACAGTGCTTCGTTGTAAAAACTATATGTACATTATTCTATTATTTTTTTTGTTTGTACAACGAATCAAATAATACAGTGCTTCGTTGTAAAAAATATATGTACATTATTCTATTATTTTTTTGTTTTGGAGATGGATTTTTTTTCTGGGATTTGAAATTTTGACAAGATGAATATAGTACTCTTGATGATCCAAGTCATAATTTTCTAAACAATAATCACAAAAATTTAAAAATGTATCTTATATTTAAAAACTAAGAATATTTACATTTTTCACTTTAATCAGAACAAAGATTGTTCTTTAAAATATTTACATTTTTCACTCTAATAATAACAGAGATTTCAATTTTTATTTCTGCCCTTTGCGCTTGAAGAAATCCAACAAGAAGAAATCCTGTCACATTGTACGTGCAGAAATCTTGGCAGAGTTTTTTTTTTTTTTTCTCTTTTCTATTTCTTAGGATTAAAAAGAATAGCTCGTTTGCCCAGTTGTGCGAATAAATCTGAGTAATTAGGTCACTAAATAGGGTAAAAAGATATTTGAGCAGGGGTCAGGTCGGCATTGGGCAGCCTACCCCCATAATCACATAGAAGGTTTTGGATGGAGTAGTCTATAATGCGACTTTTCGAAAATTCCGGTCACCCTAAAAGCCCATTTTTCCGGCATCTTGGTATCTGTGCTGCTATCATGTTCATCTTCCCGTTTCCATGATTTTGTTACCCATCCAAACACCGTCTCTGTTTGCACCACCGTCGCAACCTAGACATTTGAACTCGCCTGCGTCCCATCTCATACCATTAATTGCCCATACCATCATCCATACATCATTCATTTTGAATTTTGTAATTGGGCGCGCAATAGTTTTGAAATTTGAAATTTGGCGAATTTAAATTTTGAAACCCCTTCAACGTCTTCTTCCTTCATTATGCTCTTTACTCTGCAATATCCTAGCAACCATGAATGGGTTTTATGTCAGTTTTCGATGCATGACTAGTAATTTTTTCATCACAGTGTTGGATCTTCCAATATCATCAGAGTTTAGGTCATTGGCAGAGGCATAATGAGGTAGTACTCATGATTTGGTTGCTCAATCTGCGCTTGGACATGGATTGTCTAGACCAAATTCTAATAGGAGTGTGTACAAAACCCTTGGCAAAAGAATCCTGGAGCTTAACACAACATCGATAAGGTAATCCCTTGCTTTCGATCCCAATTTACTTGTAATCCTGGCAGCGCTAATGTGCACTCTGATATTCGCACTATGTATACATTTTATTTTTAAATGGACACTTCGCTGCAGTGAAATGTTTGCACTGAGGTCTTCAGGGGACATATACAAGGAAGTGACTAACTGTAATGGCTTAGATAAATTGGCCATGAGATCCCTACCTGCCCACTCTAGTCTATGCCAACACAAAATCCCAACATGCACAGAATGATTGTCCTGTCTGCTTGGCAGAGTTTGAAGACAGAGAATGTGAGAGTTTTGCCCAAATGCAATCATTATTTTCACACACTGCATTGACAGATGGTTGCTTTAGTTGTAGACGGTATTGTATTGTTCTTGATGTCATGGTTGAATGTCCAAGCTCATGGAGGGCTTCTAGAGAAGGTGACTATGAACACTTTCGACATACACCTGGGGTATGTCTGCCTGATAAACTGTATCGACGATGAAACTAATGAGCAAGCACGAAAGAATGAGAAGGTGTTGTTCAACAAGTTCATAGTAGGGAATCAGGATTCCTATTTTGGCCAAGAAATTGATGAAAATTCAAGGGAGAAGCATTAATGAATCTTTGTCAGCGATTGCGAAGAAAATAGTCTCCATTCTCTTGAAACGTGACTAGTCTGCTGCAACATCTATGAAGTACGGGTGAGACCAACGAGCTGTTCTACAAGCGACTGAAGACAAATGGAAGAAAGTCTCAAGAAAATTCCTATATTGATATATTCACAGAGTCCAAAAATATTGTTGTCACTATCGTGGACTGGATTGCAAAGGTTTAAGACATCATATTTCCACCATTGATTAGATTACACTCTTCTTTTTCCTTACCCTATAGTGATTAATTGTGTTGTGAAGATTAGTGTAATATTTTAAGCAGACTATTAACTATGTATCATCTTCAGTTAATATAAAGAAATTATATATATTTTCAAATCGTCATTTTTATAAATTGTGCATGTTATAATTTTTTTTGAAAAAATTAATATTCTTAATTATTAGATCCATTTATTAAATATACATTAAAATTATAAAATGAATCTCAAAACAAGATAAATGGCTCATTGAACCTCCCTTTTTGACAAAGAATTTTCAGCATTTAATTTCTTTTTCTTTACTTTTAATTTTTAAAATTATAGCAGTGTAAATTACATTTATTAAAAATATTTGTTACTTCTATGAAATATAAAATTCAACTTAATTGAGATGTCTTATCAAATTGATTATTTAAATAAAAAATATTTTTTTTTTTAATTTTTTAAATTTTCATTAATTTGATGATAAATTTATTATTTTAATTTTTAAAATTTCATTTTATATAAATTTACCTATTTAATAATATACAAATAAAGATTTACTATTTAATATATATTAATTATATTTAATAATTTAATAATGTTAAAAATAAGATTTACTATATAATATATATAAATTATATTTAATATACAAAAATAAAGTTATGAATTTTAAATAGAAATTTAATATTTTATTTTTTAAATTTCCCATAAAAATAAAAATATACTATTTTAATATATATAATATTATATTAAAATAATTCCAAAATTAAAGATTAACTTTTGATAGAAATTAAATATTTTTTAAAATTTCATCTATATAGATTATATTGAACGATATAAAAATAAGATTATTTGATTAATTATTTTAAATAAAAAATTCAATAATATTTTTTTTTATCATTATTTGGAGAAAATTCTAAAATAAATTTTTTTTTAATTTAATATTTATCTAATAGGTTTTATTGATGAAAATTTATTAATATTTATTTTTATAAATTACATTTTAATAGTAAATAAATATAACTAGAATATAAAATAAAATTCACATAATTTTTTTTAAATATTTGTTTTATAAAAGTTTATTTATTTATATAGTAGTTTAAAAATAGAATTCTATTTTATATATCTTAGAGATATATCTCATTTAAGTAGTTGAATAGCTAAATATTTTTTTAGTATTATTTTATTTTTATTTGAATTCTAATAAAATGGAACATTATTTAATTTAATTTTCATTTTATTTCCTAAAATTATGTTTAAATTTGTAAGATTATGAATTGTAATTTTTAGAACAAAATATAAAACTCAAAAAAACGTTATAGTCAAATTATCTAGTTTAAGTCCACAGTGTTTTGGACAAACGGTGATCAAGTGCTTTGTTAAGGCACTCCTTGATGTGAAGTAATCGGTTCAATTTCCCGCACTGATGTGAAGTCACTGGTTGACATGATGAAGATGTAGGTTCTCTCTTAAGACACTCCTTGATGTGAAGTAATCGTTTTCATTTCCCGCATTGATGTGAAGTCACCCATTGACATGATAAAGATGTAGTACTTCCAGGCTTACAACTTTTTTATTATTGCCTATTTTAATAAGAAACTAAATATTTTCCTCAAACTATTTTTTACTAAATAAAATTAATTATTAATCTAAGTTTATTTAGATATTTTCAAGAGTACATGATCTTAATATGTTGTTCATTGTTGTGTATGTATGTATAGAATATGGCCACTTATAATGGTACTTTTGTGATACATAAGCCATAGTCTTTATTAGTGGAGGATATTTTTCAATATAATTTGTTAACTCATTTCCTTATATAAAAAGATTGAAGTGGATTAAAATTAAATCAAAATAAATAATTTTTAATTTAATTTTTTTTTTTTATAGTTATGCAAATATTTTTATTAATTGCCAAATTTGTGTTTGATCACAGTTGTATATCAAGAGTTACATTATGGTATCCTTCCAACTTTAGATTCTTGAACAAAAATTGTCTTCCCAAGAGGAATACAACCTATATTAAGCATATACAAGTTTTTGGAAGTGAATACCTTTCAATAGAACCCAAATTTAAACAAAACTTGTAGTACATATAGCCTACTTCAAAATATAGTCCTTGATTACAACATATTTCCCTCGATCCACTAGATTAGTCAAGTTTGAATACTTTATATTAGAGTTGCTGAAACTAATTGAATCTTTCATATTTAAGACCAAACTATCGACCAACGATTTCAATTCTTCAGCATGCTAATAAAGGGGTTTTCTTTCTTCCTCATGTTTATCCAATTTTCCTCTCGCTTCTAGCCAAAGGACAATGATTGTGGAGGCAGAGGTAGTGTGTTCATCATCTTGTAACTTGAACATAATGAGATCAACCTTGAGATTACACAAAGAGTCATATCACTGTAGACCCACGACTGAAGTCTTGAAGAAAATTCCAATTATGAACTAAAGGCTTTGGGAATCCTTCCAAAAGCTAAGACTAGAAACATATCCATCCCTCTAAATATGACATTAATTTGAATGCACATTAAAATATTCCATTACCTACAGTGGATTAGTCTATGTTCTCACCATTTGAGTGATCCCACACTGCTCCCAAATTGCATCAAGGTACTATTTCATAACTCCCTCATTAACGTTTATCTTAAGTCCACTGCTAAGAATGATTGTAGCATAATTGTGACATGTCTGAAGGGAATGGAGGCAAATAAAAAAGCTTTAGTATGCATGCATTAACTACGTGGGGGTGCCAAGTTCACTAGCACACCCCTTCAATTTTTTGGATATTTGAACATAGGATTCATGCTTAATCCACTAAAGGGTGGAGGATGGTCTTAATCGGCCATTAACCATCAACTCTCCAAACTTCAAATTGCAACTTTGGTTGGCACATCGATCACCTTCCTAGTTATTATCGGTTATAATGTGCTTCAAACTCATTTTTGGGATATACTTTTATATCTTCTTAATCATATTCATGAGATATCCAAAACATTATACTTTGACCAAACACTGAATTATTAAAAGGGAGTCACCCAAAGTAGTGGGAGAAGAGACATGGAATTATTTGCAAAGAAAAATGTCTTGGAGTAAACCATAAAATTCTTCCTGATTATTTGTCATCTTCCAGAAACGCCATGTATACGTAAAAGACTCCTCACCCTCCTACACCACCTCATATATATTAATATGAAAATTATTATTGTTAAAATGATAGAAATGACATTATATACATTCAAATAACATTTAAACTTATGACTCCCCAATCGGGCTGCGCACGAGAATCTCAACCAATCAAATGTTTTAATGGGAATGGCCTCAAAAGAACAACCCACCACCCTCCACATGCATGGCAAGGCTGGCAGGGTCTCGTCGGGCAGATGGAAGAGAAATACGTATGTGGTTGACAACATGAGGTGTATTCAATTCCGTTGTGAGGTGATGGGTGACTGCATGAGGTTAGAAACTTGGAGGTTACAAGGAGTTCGCAGCTGCGAAGATCGGATGGACCAGGAGAAAGCTCAACTAGGCACTGTGTGGGTGAATTGGTATGTTGTCTACTCCATCTCACTTTTCAAAATGTTGAAAGTATATTGGAAAACCAAATATTTTAAAATGAGAAACATTAGGTTTCTTACCAGTGAAGACTTCCTCAAAACAAGCCATGTAACCTGGAGCGCAGACGTGACTACTCCTCTGGTACCTTCTCCACGGTCCTACACCAACCATACTCCTCCGCTTCCTACTTTGGAACCTCCTCTGCAACCTCCATGATAGGTTCTTTTCCAACATCTTCCCTCTGGCTAACAGGATCACCCAAGTCCTTCATTGGAATAGCAGAGGGCATTTCCATGGCGCTCCTAGGATCAGCAGGTGGAGAATTCTCCCTTTGTGCACTGGACTCACCCTCTTCCTAGGGTTCCTCGATGAAGAGCACAGAGCCATCTACATTGATTCTGGAGTGGTTTAGGGAGGCATTGAAGGTGAAAACCGCCGAACCGAAGGATGGCGAGGAAGAGGTCCCCGAAGGATGGGCTGGTAAGAATTGGCTTGGCCTGAGAGCCATAAACGGGCATTGACAATGGCAATGGCAATGGAGGGGTGTGTTCTCTGCAGCAGAAGGGCATGAAGACCCGCCACGGGACAAGCCGCACCAACTGAGCATTCGTTGGTGAACCATGATTGCAGGGGAGTGCGGGGCCAAGATGGGGCTTGAGCGACATAGAAAATGAATAACTGGTGGGGGATGGTATGCAGCATACTGTGGAGGGTTCAATGAGACGGAGGTGAGCCCAGCAAAGAGACAGAGACCAGGAGTAGTCCAGGAAGCCAGGGGAGCGGAGGTGGCCTGAGAGTTCAAACCCAGCTTCCATCTCCAGAGCATGAGTGAGACCTCAGCCCAAACCTGAATTAGCATTGCTAAATCTTTGCTTCTTCCCTTACTAATACGAATTCCTTTACCTCGAAGCCCACCTGCATTTACTATGGCCGCCATAAGAGCTGAAGGGCCGAACCCTGTGTTGCAGCCAGTGGTGGGTGGAGCGTAAATGCTCCTGTGCTGGATGCGTATGTTAATGTACCAGCGCCATCGACGTTGAACGCCTTCCCATGTGGACATGGCGCAAGGGCGCATGGTGGGCAGGTGGCTCACGCCGGTTGCCCGTCCCATCTCATAAATGCCAAAGGTTTTCACCTCCATCCGGGGGTAATGATTTATTTAATTATTCCCAAGGGATTTTTCAATTTGACAAGGAATAATAATTAACTATTCCTAGAGAAAAATAAAATAATTAATAATTTATCTATTGACTTTTCATAATTGGGTCAAATATGACAAGGAATGATAATTGGAAAATGGTTTAATTAATTATTCCTAGAATAAAATAAAATAAATAGTGATTTATTTAATTATTCTGCATGAGTTTAATTATAAATTACTTAACAAAGGTGGTTTCTTGAGTAATTTTTCACAATGAAAGAAACTTTAGTATTGTAAAATTCACTTTACATGGTGTAGTTCAATCCATCTAGTAAATTAGGCTAGATGATCAATATTTTGGTGATAACAGATTTCCCCCTAATGTACGGGTGTTAGGAGGAAAACATATGAGCGAAATGTGTTGGAAAGACACAATCGCTACACAACAAATTGGAGAGAGAGAGAGAGAGAGAGAGAGAGAGAGAGATCAATACAACTGAAGCAGGAGGATAGGGACAGGGGGGGAAAGACCAATGCAAGTCACCTTTTATGTTGTGGTACCGGACCTCAATGAGGTGGGGGAGGCATAAATATACCCACCGAGATAACTTGGTACAAAAATAATGGTGTGCTGAGAAACATCAAACTAGGCAATGAAGTACATTATGAATGGTACATGACATGTTGGCATAACTGAGTTAGAAAATAATACAAAATGTCCCATATATATAATGCAGCTAAAAAAATATGAGCCAGGATTGAATATAATATGAACTGATTACAAGAGATATAATGGCCCTTCCCTTAAAAAATCGATTGGAGGGATGGTAGAACAACCGAAGAAGCCCTGTTGAACAGGGAAGGGATCTGCAAAACTAAATGGATCATCTGAAGGAGATGTGCATGCTATGAACACTGTGATTGGTAGGACCCGAACCCATTATATTTGCAGAACTGCATCCAAGGCTGTAGCATAATAGGAATGCATCTGAGCATGTGGGCGGCTACCTGAAGGGTCACCCCCTTATGAGGTCTCAAACATCTCATGCACACCTAGGAACCACTGGTAACATTTGCTACGTCACTGGACCATTGAGTGTATGGATCACAAACATCAAAGAACCAAGTGAAAGGGCAATAATGAGTCCCTCTACTCGATCCAAAGTACCGAACAAGAATGGAAGCTGGAATTAACATAGACCGCCCTCTAGGTCGTTCTTATGGAATAAATGAGCCGATGTTGACAGAATAGGGCCCATGATAGGTGAGGCAATGAGGATCCTCAACTAAGGTATGAGGGAAAATAGTAATGTGATTAATGAACTGACACCAGGTATAATGCAAAATGAGGGATTGAAGGACAAATAGATGACTTCCCTTGTCAGAGCATAAAGTGCATGGTTGACCTAGTAGCGACTGACAACTCTGGACGGGATGCGAACAGTATGACTGGAGGCCAAAATGGGCAAGGTGAGATGAAAGATATCAAAATATGGATGGAATATTGTGATATGATATAATGGGATACGAAACAGACTCCATGGATGCAAGGGTGGCTCGTCACAAATGCTCTGAACAAGGGTGACTTGATGACGCTGCCACATAGAATAAGCCTGGTCGGGACCATGAAAAAATGAGTAAATGATGGTTACACACGATGAAAATTGATGTGTGAGATGACAAGTTCCAAAGGAAGGTGGTCCCCAAATTACAATCGTGGCATATGAAGAAACCCGATTTTGAGAGGCGACGAAGTGACCCTTCTTCGAAAAATGGCTTCCTAGTGAAGTTTCAAATCATCCAAAACTAAGGAAGACTTATTATAGTACTCGATGAGAGATTTCCAATGATGTTGATAGTTCGTCAAGCTGAGCTACCATTTGCTCAAAGTGGGAGAAAGAAAAATTGTGGATTTTTCTATGAAATGACATTTTCCCTCCAATTGGAATTCATTTTTTAAGTGAGTTGTGGTAAATTTGGAGAGGAGGAAAAGGCCCAAAATCTTGTGGAGATCATAGCAGATAAACCAACCATCAGAATCAGATCTGCGACTTTCAGGTAGGTGGCCCTACTCATGTCTTCAATTTCAACTATTTATTTTGTGATTTTTTGCTCCTAGCAGCTCCCTGGGAGACCCTTGCTCCTCTTCATGGTCTAATCACAGTTTTTGTGCCTAGAAGCGCAATTTGGATCACAAGAAATAGGTGAAAACCTGCGAGCTCACACTTTCTGGGCATAAAACTGTGATTTGGGGCTGAAAAGAGGGGTGGTTTGCTCGCTTGGTGGGGGTTGTAGGTTAATTAGTGTAGACCAGTGTTTTCTTCTCTCAACTGACAAGACATGTGGTGTTTTATAGGCATGGCAGAGCTAAAAATCAACTAGTGTGAATGAGACCTGGATACCCTTTGATTCGAGATTCAGATGGATCAGGGGGTTCGAGGGGCATTGGCTCACTATGGGGTTCTCAAGTTGGTAGAGAACCTATTGATGACGATAGGTCAACCCTTGCTATTTAGAATTATGAGCTACTAGGATCCAGATCATGAGGTATTTTGTCGTGCAGGGGCACAATATTGAGTTCACATTACAGGATAATTATTTCTTCGCCGGACTCCCTCCCCTCATAGTGGTGGGGGATATCCATTTGGCATTTCCTTGTGGGAGGAACCTTACAGAGTTTGTGGAGTGCCATTGTCCACAAGATGTGCATGTGAAGGGCATGACTATCCTAATTGGTGATTTAGATCGGCTAGAGACAAAGGTTGTTTCCACAGCTGTGCTATGGGTCTTCGGTAGCCATGCCTTCCACCAGATCACTGGTGGGTAGATGATGCTGGTTGAGAGTGTTTTGGCTAGGACCTACTGTGGATGGGCTGGGATGATGCTTTCATCAGTGAAATGATAGTTAAGTCTATGTAGGTGATCCATGACAATGCTTTTGGTATAGTACTATGCACATTCTTCTTTGAGAAGATACCCACCATCCTTCCTCATGTATAGATCTCATATGGGGGCTCCCAGGAGCCCAGGATCCGCCGCTGGGGGGAGCTACTACAGAGTGGAGGACGAGGAGTCAGACGGGTGTTCCAACCCATGTTTTTTTCACATTGGGATCAGATGCCCCTCTAGCTTGATGATTATCCTGATAGCGGAATGAGCTATCAGGGAGATCCTGACTTGCCACTTCCGCTCAGGCAAGCATGGGGAACAAATGGTAATTGTTAAGTTTATATTTTTATGGTGCATTTCATATTTTTGTCACATGTTTATGGTACTAAGTGTAAAATATGTGGTATGCAGACATAGCATCGATAAAACCAATAAGAAATGTAGGACGAGCCGCAATGCCTATGGCATCAGCTAGACTATTGATACATATATTGTTGGAAATACTTAGAGGGGGGTGAATCAATATTTCTTACTATTTGTTTTTTTTAATTGTTCTAGTGATTTCCAAAATCATATATATATGTATGTATGTATATTAATATATATATATATAATATATATTATATTATTATTATATATTATTATATATATATATATTATATATATTATATATATATATATTATATATATATATATTATACGCAGAACACAGAAATCAACAGCTAGAATTGCTGTTTTTATTAAGACTCAAGATAGTGCAAAGAAATAAATAAAATATAAGTATATATCTGATTGTGAATAGTTGCCAAGCTCCAACTTGGACTTCAGTGAGGCTCCAACCTTTAGAGCACCAACTATCTTCTCCCAAGACACCAATCTTGGACTTAGGAGTACCAACTCCCAAGGACTTCAATCCTTCTTGCTTTTGAGGCACCAGCCCCAAGGATTCCAATCCTTCTCACTTCTACTCTCTTCCCTCTATTACTTCTGCTGCCTCTACAGGCTCCGCTACTTTTGTAGCCTCTCACTCTGTTTCTTCACCACAATAATAGCTCCATAGTCCTCTGTTTTTGCTGTTTTATGCATTCTCGTGCCTCTGTCAATTCGTTTTCTCTTACACGCTGGCTCTTTGGCTTCCTCCTCAGTCGCTGTTGTTTCTTCTGTCTCGCTTGATCTTCTATGCTCGCTTGACACTTCGGCTTCCCACTCCATGGCTTCCTTTGTCTATTCGAGTGTTCCAATATTCACAGGGCGTGTTGAATCAATGGCAAGAACTAAGTCATATATCAAAGTTGTAACAACACTCCTGTTTTTCTCATGATCGCAGACATACACAGCGGCCACTTCATTTAACGGACAACCACATCCTTTCGACAATGATAATTCCCATGATTCACCCCATGTAATTGACGCTCAACCTTCTAATTCATCAGAAACATCCATCGTAAGCCTTCCAGATTAAAAACCACCCCGCAAGCAGAAACACAGCTACACAGGAAAATATTAGCAAAAAAGTCGAAAGACTAAGGGGCCGACTTCAATATTAATATTAAACCCACATCTAAATTGTATTGAGTTCGCAACATTCATCTTAATCGACACTTGGGTGTGGGAAGCCTTCATAACATATGCGATTGTGACAAATGCGATAAGCATTGAACCATGTTTTATATGCCTCTCAGGTCTGCAACTTTCATTGCTAACGGTGATCGCAAAGGGGCTACTTACCACTGTATGACTTTACTTCGAATTCCTGATGCAATAATCACTATCGGTGATCGCAACATATCGACAGTCATAGTCACAACACCGGGTCAGCTCTTGCGGATGCAATATGATATTTAGTTATATTGATATACCCTTCGGGTCCATGTGTATATATTGCAATCGACGGTCGGGAGAGTGTAATTCCTTGATGTATTATTGCAATGGGTGGACGTGATAAAACATTTAACCATAACACAATTCCACATTGGGTCCACTTACATTATCGCAATCGAAAGTTTCGGGGGTGACACTTAATAGAACCCACCGATATAATAAACTGCTCAGCCTCCGATAGTGTATTTGTAATATGTATGCTATGGCCTCCGTTTGCGTTAAACGCGCATATATATAAGGTTTTCTCCTCTGATAATGAATTTTCCTATTCATGTATATATTCTCCATAACTTTAACCTTGCATATATATATTGCTCCTCTAATGGCTCTTTCTGCTTCCTTCGATGGTTGTTTGCATCCTCTCCTGCTCCAATGGATTTCTGCATCATCTGTTTGCTCTGTCTACACCTTTCTTGATCAGATGGATCTGCTTGTAGCTGTTACCTGCATACATATAAGTTCTCCGATGACTTATTTGCATGCCTCCATTTGCTCTGTTTGCTCTTTACACCATTTGCTCCTCTGATGGCTCCTCTTGGCTCCGTTTGCTCCTCTTGGCTCTGTGTGCTCCTCTTCTTTGGCTCTATCTGCTCCTCTCATCTCCATATGCTCCTCTAGTGAATCTGTTTTGCTTGCTCTGTTGCTCCGATGGCTGTTTGCTCCTCTTCTTTGGCTCTGTCTCCTTCGTTGAATATTGCCATATTGACATCAATGACAATCTGTGTCCAACATATATGAGTGTAATGGCCTTCCCTTAGAGTGGCAAGGTATCATGCAGTGCATGGTGATGGTTGGTCATGCAGCACATGATCTAGGTGCAGGTGGGGTAGAGCCTTTGTTGCGTGATCCTTCGGATAGTGACTAGATATGGGGACATGTGGCTCCCTTTGATTTTGGTTTTGTAACATGTTATGGGAATGTCAGATGTATTTAGAGCTATGGGCTCCGAACACTTATATGATACATAATATGATTATGCATTTTTATATGACGATGATGGTTCACCATGTATTTTGTTTAGGGTTGTCTTCTGTGGTATACATGTGATAAATGCCAATCTAGATTGTTATTTACAATGGTATCTACATAGTTATTTTGGGCTCTAGGAACTTGACTAAAAGTAATGGTTTCAGATTCACGTACCAAAAACTTAACACACAGATATTTTCTAAATATGACTTGGTTATGCACATGATACACACCATTCAATTGCATGACAAGTAGTAAGGAATAGAAATGAACATGAAGATGAAGGATGCAATGAGAAAGGGAATCTACTAACAAACCTATCACTGCATCATATACGGCCTAGTTATTGGTGGTAGATCCATTGCACACATCGTTCAAAAGGATTAATGTATGAAAGGGGGTAAAAATTTCCCAGACTGTCGAGGCTATATTCTTGGAGAATTGACTTACACCATCAACATGACCAATATATGGTATGGATGATGGATCCATCTGAAAGGTGCAAAGATGACAGATGAGATGATGCATCCTACCTAACTTCATGACATAAATAAAGACATGCAAATCAAAGAGGTAAGCTATGAGAAAAATTTCCTTAGGTAGATTGCAATGGAATTATTAGGAAGGAAATGGCCTTTAGAATCCTCCAAAAAATATTCCCCCTTCCCTAAGTGCAAGGGTAATTAGGGGTATACATAGCTTCCATGATGTCCTCATCAAAATGGAAGATGAGCGGATGAGAGGAATAGTGATTACATCATGCGGCGCAGTACCTAGCGCATCAACCTGAGAAACAAGGTTCACATACGCATCACATGGAATGGTGGACGACGAGATAGTAGATGAAGGATCTATCTATGTTGAGACTTGGGATTTTATCGAAAGAGGTTGAATAGAAGTGCACTCAGAAACCTCAGAAAGGATTGCCTACGAGGAACTGAAGGGTGATGAAAGGTAAAAAATATGGCACGTGGTGCTATCATCTTGACATCTAGGGAAGGGATCACGATGGTGGGACTGGATTCCCCCTATTCTATTTACTATTGGTATAAAAATACATAGGAAGAGGTGAAGGTGATCCATTATGAGTGATCTCATATTCACGAAGTGCGTTAAGGAAATCACAAAATTCGTTGAGATGAGGGTAATAATGGGAGTAGTCACCATGATGATCACACAAGGGTGATTTTTGTGTAACGTTCTAAGTTTCTTGGGTGGACCCGATAAGTTAACATGGAATTTAGGGATATTTGACTCAGGGAACATTTCAAAAACCAAATGTTTGAGATGAGGAAGCTCAGGAGAATTATTAGTCGTGTGCCCCACAAATTTACACAAAGTGCTTGGAGGTGATGACTTTGGGGCCTTGGGAACTAGAGGAGGTTGGGTAGCCTTTTCCTTAGGTTCTTTCCCCCTAGCTTTTGCTCCCTATCCAGCTACTTTCACAATATGAGTGGGTTTCTCTTGAGGTTGTGATGGAACTAAAGTAGTGATAGGGGTCATAGGGACTCATTAAAATAGGGTTAGAGCATGATAAGGTCTTAGTTTACTAGGAAGAATGCTTGCAGGGGGATCATTGTACCATACAGGGATCCATAAAGTCATGTTAGGAAGGACCAATGAAGCCATGATAGGGACATAAGATATTGCGGGAGGGGGAAATAAGAAAGGTATCTTGCCTACAAGGTAATGTCCCAGCGGAACAACAACTAGATGGTTGAGACCTGGAGGAACAATTCCTGGGGGAATATAGGAGAGGTACCCACAAATGGAGGAGGTCCTGGGGGGTGGATCTGGATGGCTAAGCTGGGATGATAACTGTATGGTGCAGAGGAGCTTGTTGTGGATCAAATGTACCAGACTGCTTGAGGACAACCTGTGACACTAAACGATTTAGGCTCTAAGATGAGAGGGGGAGAACCAGGGAAAGAACCCAACAATGTGGAATCTTTATAGACTCTCAGTGAAACACCAGTTAGAGGAGTTGAATACTTCTTGTCTAACACTTATGAGAAAATGGACTCGGGGGACATCACAAATGTCGACTCGTAGTAAGTCAACTGATCTATGGTAATGTTCTTCCTTTCATGGGGGAACCACATCTTACGAAAAACCGTAGATGGGATAGCGGACATGGCATATGTGTAAGTACAACACAAGAGAATGTTGTAATTTAAAGGGCCATCAATAACCTCAATATCTACATGGAGAGTCTTACCTGCAAGGGTCACTGGATAGTTGTGGTACATACTAAGAGGCTAGGAGGAGTGTTTGTCCCAAGCATGCAAAGTGATGGTGAAGGGGGGCAACTCAAGGGACTAAAGTTTTTTCCAAATGGTAGTGGACATCACATAGGTGGATGCACCATCATCAGTAATTCATTGGGAGATGATGATGACTTTATGGCAGCATGTGATTGCACCAAGTCGTCTACTATACTATATGTATGGGAAACTCGGTTAGAAGCCGTGTTATGGCGTAATGGTCCCTATGGGATCTTGGGAATTTCCTTAGCTTTAGGTTGAGGAATCTATAATGGAACATTTGATGTCGTAAGAGGCTTAGTAGAAGCTTTGGCTTTGGAATCAGTGGCGGACAACGTTGATGGCTTATAATATTGATGTGATCGAGTTTATAAGTTAATATCGGAGGGATTAACCTCATCAGAGCTCATCATGAGGATCTGGTAGTCACCAAGACCAGAAGGTTGGGGAGGGTGGGCTACTTGACCTGGGTGTGGTTGAGAAGAAACAAATCCTTGTTGAGGGAAAGGATTTGTAAGCACTGTCAGTTGAGATGGTGCAGCATTTTGAGGCAATTTTTGGCCTTTAGAAGCTTCTTGATCTTCCCACATTTGGCACATCTGGGGTAAGATAGGACACTCATGTGTATAATTGCCATGTACACCACAACATGCACAAGGGTTTTTCATACGAATAACCTTGTTTTGCTTGGGTTGGCTTCCCTGTGGTTGGTTGTTGGTGTTAGGCTGGTTGCCCTGGGATTCACTAGGTTGATTACCTTGATTACCCTGGTTACCCTTGTTAACATTGTTACCCTTCCCCTTATTATTTTTCTTCAAATTTTGGGGATTGGTTGCACTCTGTTGTGCGAACACCTGACCCTAAGGGGGTAGTAGTTGCGGGGACTGAGGATGAATTGGAGGTTGTGGTGTTAATACTTGAGGGGCTGGAGTGCTCGACTATTCATAAGGAGGAGCAATAGTTTGATAGATAGGTTGGGGCCCTGAAAACATGTTGCTAGCAGGAGGGGCATAAGTGTTGGAGGAACTGGTGCCCGCTTGTGGATGGCCATAACTTTGATGAGTATATGCGGAAGGATGTGAAAGTGTTCCAACGATACAAGTGGCAACGTGAGATTCCCCCGATGCATTGGAACCTCCAAGATGGGGAAGGTTTGGAATGACAGTATAGATAGAATCAGATTGCACATAAATTAGGTCATAGCTCAGAGCCATTTCGAGAGCTTCTTCTTTAGTCTGAGGAAAATGGGATGCGGCATCCTTTCCAATGGGTGCTAAAAGGCTCCTGAGAAACCAATCTAGATAGACACGGTCTTTGAAGTGCAGGGCATGACATGTGCTCCTCCTTCTACACCATTCTTGAACATGGTCAGAAAGGTGAGTGGCAAAGGACTGACGAAATGAGGTCGATATCTTTTTACCAGTGTCGTATCGGAGAGGTAGCTAGAAATATGAGAGGAATAATTTAGCAAGTGTCACGAAAATGGAATGAAATGTGGCGGGCTAGTCTACATACCATTTTGTAGCGTCTCTAGTGAGCTTGCATTGGAACAACTAAAAATGAATGAAGTCATCGGTAATGGAGTTGGATGAACACCACATGTGGAAGGAGTGAACATGATCGGTAGGATCCTCTCCAGAATTACCCTCGAACTTTGGGATATTTGAGGGAAGCTTGGTCAGCATAGCATGCCAACCTACATTGTGGTGTATTTAGTCGTTTATCAACTAGATAAAATCTAGGAGACTTAAGCCAGCCATAAAAGGGAGTATGGGATTTTTCTGAATGGTTCATGATATTGCTACTTGTTACACTGAAATTTGTCACCATGACTATCTGCAGTTAATATGGCTCCATCAATAGTCATATTGTCCTC
Organism: Pinus taeda; assembly: GCA_000404065.3. Lineage (NCBI taxonomy): Eukaryota > Viridiplantae > Streptophyta > Pinopsida > Pinales > Pinaceae > Pinus > Pinus taeda. Next base: position 30 of record APFE030252860.1, on the reverse strand, counting down.
CTTGTCAAGCCTCATACCTCTGCTCTTCAT
>APFE030252855.1:45062-56006 GCA_000404065.3 Pinus taeda | reverse complement strand
TCTTGAAGTGCTGTGAGCCATTTCATTTCTGCATATTTTATTTTTTCAGCTGTTAATAACAGCTTAATGAAGAGTATTGTTGAGCATAGGTATCTTGTTCACATGCTAGGGTTTGAGTAGTATTAGGGTTTCTGATCTAATGGCAGGTATCTCCTTTATTTTTGAGATCTAGAACTGCTTTTTCTCTCTTATTTGATGGTTGAAGTGAGTTGTGCAGGAAACCCTTGAGGATCAGTGGGTGTTTGGGGAAGTTCTCGGCTGAACCAGCCAACTCCCATAAGCACTTTTTGCAGAGCCCAGCTGGTTTTGATCCTGGGTTAATCATTTACTTTGTTTTATTATTTGCATGAGAGATTTCTAAAGCATTTCGTTAGCAATCTGAAGTTTTCCTAAAACATTTTGATGATCACTGACAAATTTGGCTTTATAGAGCTATAATTTTGAAAAAAAATTGATCGGTTTGCAGGGTTTTACTTTTAAATTTTTTGCATATATCTTTCGGGTTTTGTTTTCCATTTGCAGGTTGCAGGTCTGAAACAAAATTTTTGTGGAAAAATTAAGTTTTGCAGAGTTACTGTTTCGCTGCCCCAGGGGTTTTCAGATCTAAAAAAAAAAAAATCTTACATCGGTTTAAGTTTTTATCCTGCTCAGGGTTTCAGTTTTATTCTCAGAAGCCTGCATTACACCCAATCCCTGGCTTTAAAATTTTCCCACGCTGCCTTCAGCATCTGTTTTTTTTACATCAGCTCAGGATCTGTCCATGCGTTTTTTTTTTTACACCTCACCACCTATGCACGCAGCAAAATATCGCGTGGAAATCATATGCGTATGAGGTAATGCGTTTAAAAAGAAAAAATCAAAGAGCATGGGCATCAAAACGATTTCTGGGTGCGTGTGTTCTGCGTCTACCCGCCGCCAAACTCCATATCCAGCACACTAACCTGCATTAAACCATTAAACCAAATCGATTTTGTTGGTATGTATGTCGTGGGTTTAGGGTTGTATATCTGCCATTCAGCGTGGGTATTCCTCCAACCCTCACGCAGTTTCTAAGTTCTTCATCGCTATCACCACTGAGTCTTTCCCCTGCAAGCCGTGCCTTCATTTCCATCACGCGTCCATTCCATCAGCCATCCAGATTGCTAGCTTTCGCGCTGCCATCCATGCATTTCAACCTCGGCTAGCTGGGTTCTTATCTGCGCATTCAAACGGTGAGCCAGATGCGTGAAGTTTTCCTCTTACGTTTCATTCTCTTAACCTGGAATATTATCACATGAAATAAAAAAATCACGTCTTTTTTTTTAGGGTTGAATGTAATCAAATTCAAAATCGCAAATCGATTTTTCATTTTTTTTATTTTGTTTAGTTTCGTTTAGTTTAGATTTTAGGATTAGCTTAGGTTCTTTGTTGATTTGTTTTGTTTTTAGATTTTGATACGTATTAAAATTTTTATGTTCTTTAAGTTAGGTTTGAGATTTTTTTTAAATTAGATTTTGATTTTATTTTAGACTATAGTTTAGATTTTAATATAAAGTTTTGCTTTGAAAATATGAAAAATAAAAATAAAAAAGATTCATTTATAAAATTTTCTTTAAGGCGTTTAGACTAGTTTTAATTTTTTTTAAGTTTTAGGATTAAATTTTAGTTTAGAATTTTTCATTTTTTAGGCTTTGATTTTATTTTAAAAATAAAAATAAAATTAAAAATCATAAATTCTTTTTCTAATTTTTAGAATTCATAGGTTTTAAAGTTAGGGTTTTGGCTTTTTAGGTTTTAGATTTAAAGGTTTTCAATTTTTTTTTATTTTAATTTAGTTTAAATTCAGATTTAAAAATAGATATTTTTATTTTTTCTTCTTTTTTTTTTGTTTTAAAAAATAAAAAAATTTAAATTTAAAAAATAATAAATAAAATAAAATAAATAATATATTATTAATAAAATTAATAAAAATTAAAAAAATTAAAAATATAAAATAATAATATAATAAAAAAAAATTCTTTTCATATAAAGAATAGATTTAAATTTTTCATTTAGTTTTAAATTTTTGTCTGAAAAGCATATGAAACAAATCGTGGAAATATTTTGCCAGTTGAAGTCTTAGCTTGGGAATTTTATCATGTTCTATCTCTCTTGCTGAAGCTAAAGTTTCGATGTGGGATTAATGTTTATCTTTCATGTCATTTCGCATGCTTAAATATAATATCTGGTTAATGCTTAAATTTACATGGTTGTATCTTTCGAAGTTTATTTTTGCCAGATCATCGTTAAACACATTGTGAATTTATTGGATATCTTGCATTGCTCAAAGTTATTTGATGATAAATGATTGCTATGCACAGTTCATATTTCTGCAACATTTATTAAGTGATCGTTTTAGCATCAAACCCATAAGGCACTGGTCTATTAAATCAAACCAATCAATTTAGTGCTGGTTTCATTTCGTGTCTCCCAGCCCAACTGGTTCACAATTGGTCATCCTTTTTCTATAGGGTCTACCCCCCTTAGCCGCAGGAGACAGGCTTAAACGGAGAGATCAGGGATCAGGGCGACAGCCCCCGGTCTGAGCGTTGTCGTGACAACCTGCGCGACAACATGACATAATGAACAAAATTGCCCCCTCAAAAGAGGAGAAGCAAAAAATGAGAATCCCAATAAGGATAAATGTGGCCTAGCTCTATGTGCTCACAGTGATGAAAATCATTGGTTTGTGAATAGTGGGTGCTTGAGACATATGACAGGTGACAAATGGAAGTTTGCCTCATTGAACAAAAAAGAAGGAAATGTATCCTGTGGAAGTGGCTTTGCCAAAATTGCTGGAAAAGGAACTGTTACCCTTATTAATGGAAAAGGGAAGGCTCAAAATGCTTTGCTGGTAGATGGGCTCAAACACAATCTCTTAAGTGTTAGCCAAATCTGTGTTCAAGGACATAAAGTTGTCTTTAGCACTAAAGATTGTGAAATAAGGAACTCTTCCTCAGGAGAACTTGTGGCAAAAGGAGTTAGAACATCAGATAACGTCTACATTTTGAACAAAATTCAAGAAGATAAATGTTACCTAAGTCAAGCAGATGAAAGTTGGTTGTGGCACAAACGATTAGGACATACAAGCTTCAATAACTTGATCAATATCAGCAAAATCAATGCAGTGCGAGACATACCAAAGTTATTCAAGCAAAATCAAAGTGTATGTGGTCCATGTCAATATGGGAAGCAAACTAGAACCAGAGACAAAACCAAGGAGTTCTCTACATCAAAACCTTTGGAGATCATTTATGCTGATTTATGTGGACCAACTAGAACTCCGACACTCCAAGGAGGAAGGTACTTTGCTTTATTTGTTGATGACTATACTAGAATGATGTGGGTATATTTCATAAAATATAAATCCAAAGCATTTGAATGTTTTAAGAATCTTAAAGCTCTTGTAGAAAATGAAAGAGATTCTAAGATTAAATGTCTTAGAATAGATAGAGGGGGAGAATTCAGGTCAAAAGAATTTGATGAATTCTGTAAAGTACATGGAATTGAAAGAGAACTCTCTGCTGCTAGAACACCCAAGCAAAATGGGGTAGTTGAAAGAAAAAACCGAACTATTCAAGAAATGGCAAGAACAATGTTAATAGCAGTTGACTTGCAGCCAAAATTCTGGAGAGAAGCAATCGGGACAGTTGTTTATACCTTGAATCGAACTCAACTAAGACCAAATAATGAGAAGACTCCTTATGAATTATGGAAAGGAAGACCTGCTTCTGTAAAATACTTCAAGATTTTTGGAAGCAAATGCTTCATAAAAATCAATGATGATTCACCGCGAAAATTTGATTCTCGGGTTGACGAAGGAATATTCCTTGGATATTCTACTAGAAGCAAAGCCTACAAGTGCTACAATAATCAACTATGAAAAATAGTGGAAAGCATTGATGTGAAGATTAATGAAGATCTTCCAGAAAACGAAATTGAAGATCATGAAGTTGACCCTCTCATTGAAGAAAACAAAGAAGAACCTGAAAAAGAGGAAAAAGATCAAGAAAAACAAAAACAAAAAGAACCATCTCAAACCCCTTCAAAGGTAAAATTCCTTCAAAAACATCACCCTGAAGAGCAAGTTATTGGCAATGTAGATAAGGGGATACAAACCCGATGAAGAATGACAAGTACACGAAGGAAAAATGACGTTGCTCTCCTATCTATGATAGAACCAGAAACTTTTACTCAAGCAAGGATCTTCATTGGGTTAAAGCCATGGAAGAAGAAATCTCTCAAATCGAGAAAAATGAGACATGGGAGTTGGTAACTTGACCAAAAGATAAAAATATAATCGGAACCAAGTGGGTGTTCAAAAACAAATTGAATGAAGATGGACAAATCATTAGAAATAAGGCAAGGCTTGTCTGTAAAGGTTATTGACAAATTGAAGGAATCGACTTTGAAGAAACCTTTGCACCAGTGGCTCGTATGGAAGTTATAAGGATGTTCTTGGCATTTTCTTGCTCCAAAGGATTCAAAATCTATCAAATGGACATAAAATCAACATTTCTGAATGGGGAACTTAAGGAAGAAGTCTATATGGAGCAACCAGAAGGGTTTAATCTAGAAAAAGGAAAAGACTTTGTTTGTAAGTTGAAAAAGGCATTATATGGGTTGAAACAAGCTCCTAGAGCTTGGTATGCAAGATTGGATCACTATCTGCAACAACAAGGCTTCAAAAAGGGGGTGGCAGGAAGTAATCTCTACATGAAGATGGATAAGGATATGTTACTAGTCACTCTTGTCTATGTTGATGAATTGATTTTTTCTACCAATAATGATGACATGAGCCATAAGTTTGCTCAAAATATGTCAAAAGAGTTCGAAATGTCGATGATAGAAGAATTATCTTACTTACTTGGACTACAAGTATCTCAAACCACAGCAGGGATGTTCATGTCTCAAGCAAAATATCTTAAAGACATGCTTCAAAGATATGGAATGGAAGACTGTGCACCCATGAGCACACCTATGACCACAGATTGCAAATTAAGCAAGGATGATGACTCTCCTCCGGTAGATGCAACTCATTATAGGTCAATAATTGGAGCCCTCCTATACTTAACTGCTACAAGACCTGACATTATGCAAGCAGTAGGAATGGTGGGGAGATTTCAATCAGCTCCTAAACAATCCCATCTGTTAGTTGTAAAAAGAATTCTCAGATACTTGAAAGGAACTCTTGATTTTGGACTTTGGTACCCTAAGAGTTCAACTCTTACTGTGACTGCATACACCGATGTTGATTGGGCTGGAAGTGTCGATGGTCGAAAAAGTACTAGTGGAAATGCATTCTTCCTGGGAGATTGTCTAGTAACTTGGCTCAGCAAAAAACAAACATCCATATCACTATCTACCACTTAAGTCGAGTATATAGCTGTTGCGGATTGTTGTACTCAAATATTATGGATGAAGGAAGCTCTAAAGGATGTCAACATAGATACCAATCAACCAATCACCATCTGTTATGATAACACAAGTGCTATTAGTCTCAGCAAAAATCCTATGATGCACTCAAAGACCAAACAAAACATCAAGTTAGAGTATATCAATACTAAGGAGCAGATTGCAGATATTTTCACCAAACCTCTTCCTCGAGAAGCATTTGAACATCTTTGCCAAAAAATGGGGGTTATTGCTCTAGCATCACACTAAGCTGATTCTTAAAAGATGCCGCATGACAGGGGGAGCAGTTCAACAAGGGAGTAACATACCTATGAAGAACTACTTTTGAAGTAGCTTAACAGAGGGAACACTTGGGCACCCCATTTGCCATTGATGTCAAAGGAGGAGAAAATGTTGGAAGAGCAAGAATATTGCCATCAATGACAAAGGGGGAGATTGTTAATCTAGGTTGTCATTGATGTCAATATGACATTAGCCGAGATGGAAAATATTCTTGCAATACACGATGTTGCCCTAACTTAATTACAAACCCTAGGAGTATTATCTAGCAAACCCTTGATGGCTATCAAACTTTATAAAACCCTAGACATTCAACAAAACCCTAAACAAGACAACCATGTTGGCATATAAGATAATTGGTTGTCAAAACATGTATATATATATCATTTATATGATATAACATATATAATAAAACTATATATTAAACTTAACATTACATACGATCTTCATCATCAATGGGTTATACTACCTCAGTTATAGTCCCCACACAACGTTGTCAGCGAACATCCACCATTACGAATTACATATCGAATTCACCAAAAAAAAAAACATATGTCGGCTTCTTTTCAGCAACTAGTCAGCTTCATAAAAAATCACAAGTTATGTTAGATATATACATGATTTGTTTTAGAAATATATATGAAAAATTGATAACTGAGGACAGATCACAAAAAGGAAACTCGGGACAAATTACGGAATAAGAAACTCGGGCAGTGGATAACTCAAAAAACAGGCAGCGTAACCTGTTCACATCTCGTGAACAGCTGGAAGATAAAAGGAAAGACTACACCTTCTCGGGCAGCCGAAAATAAACAATTACTTTCATCATTTCCTTGGTTCCACGTTTTCATTTTTTTTCATTTGCACAGGTCCGCACAATCTCGGTCTCTGCCACAACGACGGTGAATAAAGGTTAGCTCAATCTCGGTCTCTGCCACAACTATGATGAATAAAGGTTGGCTCAATCTCGGTCTCTGCCACAGCTACGGTGAATAAAGGTTGGCACAATTTCGATCTCTGTCACAATAGCAAGAAAATTCCCAGTTGACACAGTTGTTTGGTCTCTATAACGTCACAGTATTTCAAACCTCCACAGTTGAGCTTCTCAGGGCTCTACAGTGGGATAGAGTCTCACCCCTGCAAAGAACCTTTATGCAGTAAAGTATTTTTTGAATATTCACAAGGTGAAGGTAGTGAGAACAAACAGTGAAGGTAGTGAGAACAAACAGTTGAAGTTTGTATTCACTTGCTGAATATAGTCTATAATTGCTCATATTGACATACAGTCCTAGTGCCACCTGTACTTTTGCTGGGAGTAAACTACACTAAACTCATTTTGGAGGTGAAACTCAGAAAACAATAGCCTCATTATCACAATTGTACCTATCATCATTGGGCTGAATTATGGGGAAGAATCTTACCAATTTGTTCATATTCTAGATCTGAGTTTTCTTTAAGTCATTTCTTCTATGTTTGTAGCAACCTACTTCAAGAGGCAAAATTGGGTGTAGTTTGACCTTGCCATGTATTTTACATAATCATGAGAAGTTATTATATAGGTTGAGGACAGTCCAATGCCAATACATTGAATAATGAAGTTTTTAAACACCTTAGCAATACCTCAATGGACTATGATATAGACCAAAAAACTAGGTTGAACAACAAACATTTCTCAAGAGAGATCTACACCATTCTTCAGAGAGAATAGCCAAAGGATGTGCAGAAGGGGTAGGAAATAGGGCACAAAATTTTTGCACTTGGGACAGATTTGAAGCACATGAGGGTCACATCGAAAGTCCTTTTTAAACTAGATGAACTAGATGCACTCATTTCCAAAGTGAACTAGTTAGAAGGGAAGAAACTCATTTGGGCTCTAATACCAGCTATGTTTGCTCTCATACAACCCAAGTTCTTGGAGGAACCTTGTGAACGGGTTAGACTTCCAGTTGCATCTTGTCTCAGTAACATCATGAGACTGGTCGCACCTATACCTCCTTTCAATGATGATGTTATGAGGAGTTTTCAAGCTGAAAGTAGAGACTTTCAAGACTTGGACAAGAGTGCAGGCTCTACCTTTGGGAAGAAGCTTTAAGTTCTAGAAATCATGGCCATGGTTAGAACATATGAAATCATGTATGATCTGGGGCGTGATGACTTGATCCATCAGATGTTTCGATGCCTCTTTAGCGTCAAGAAATATCATCCTGACACAGTGAAAACAAACATGTTTTCCATTTTGTCTTTAGTTATGGGAGACTATGATGCCATTTGCAAGAAGATGCAACCTCAGTTGTTGGCCATTTGGAGGAAGGAATGGTCAATTTCACTTGTTGCTTATGAACTAGCCGAAAGGTTGGTTCAGAAGAACATTGCGTTGTTCAGAAGACAGTTGACCAGGGAGGAGCTGCTCAGGTTGGGTGGATCATGCAGCAGGAATGAGATGAGGAAGGGACTTTGCTTCATCTGCAAGGAACCTTGGGGACTTGACCATTCATGCTCAAGTGACATTGACGAGATGATAGAGGTATGGAAGGTGGAGATTCCTTTTGACTTTCAGGGTGAGGGTTCTTCTTTGGACGAGTCCATGGGTTCATACGAGGATGCCTCTAAGGAGCATGAGTCATGTAGATTTGTTGACAGCAAGTCAGATTTATATGATAAGCAATCAGTGGACCCTATGGGAGATATTCAGGCTGATGAGTCACTAGTGATGCTTCAACATGAGCAGCATATGGTGGAGCATGAGTCAGCCGAGGAGGAGGATGCACCCAGTGTGCATGATGAGCCTTTTGGGAAGAGTCAGTTTGAGATTCATATTGAGCCCGTGAGGGATGTGCAACCGCCCTTGGTGTCAGTCGTTGATGAGGAGCGGAAAGATGTACAAACAGCTAGCAGGGTGGCAGTATTTGTAGACACTTTCCTCAGGAGATGTTGGACACTGACAGGGTAGTTTTGTAGAAGGCTAGTAGACGACGAGAGCGTGGAGTTTCTGATCAAAGGAAGAAGGAGTTGTTGGAGATGGTGGTACATCCACCTTTGGGCCTACCCATTGATGAGGTGCAGATAGGTGCAGTGGCAACCAGTAGTGTTGCAATATTTCCAAGTCGCAACCCTCTTCAGGAGTACATAGATAGGGCTTGCAACACATCTTGCCCACTTTTTCCTATTATAGAGAAAGGGGCAAGCCTCCTTAGACAGATCTTGTTGATGGACTGGACAAAGTAGCATGAGTTGAGAATGGACCGGCGACAGCGTAGTAGACTTGTTCCATATACTCGTGTCCTTGCATTCGACTCTCTTCACGAGATAGATTGGCGGGAGATCATGAGTTGGTATCCTATTGATTGAGTATCATTCTTAATTTGGGGAACAGTACAACACAAGCCCTTAGATCAAAGGGTTATTGCATGTTACAATGGGCAGTGGGTTGTGGACCAATAGTTCATCAATATTTCAGTAGCACTAGCCCAACATCAGCAGAGTACGGTTGACCTCGGCCTATGCCAGAGGTTGGATTGGAGAGAGGTAAATGAGTTGGTACGCAGTCGATGGGGTAGCATTCGCAGCCAGAGCTATAGCACAATAGGAGTCATGGAGCCTTGATACGTGTTCTGGGTGGCATTGGGATCCAGGAGGATTTGTTGATGATAGGTTCAGTCAAAGATTGATCTGAGATCCAGGTATTGAGGGGTTCGTTCATGGTGGCTTGACACAGATGCAAACCAACACTCAATGGTTTGTATGGGATCTGCGCATTGGGTCTCAGTGGCGTTAGGCCACCAAATTGGTCCACAGGTTTGGATTGCTTGAGGGCAAGCAAGATTGGGGCGGTAGGATTTGTAATGTTCGTTTTTTTGGTGTTCCTTATGACATGGTTAGGTTAGCATGGGCTTTAGACAAGTCAAAAGTGCAAGTTGGTGTCAACAGCGGGCCCAGGGGCTTTTGGAGGGGCTTTGAGGAGTTTCTATGAGGTCCAATGGCATTCACTTGGTATATTCCATCATCCGCACAGTTTGTTTTTTGTTCCAGTGCATTCCGACAACTTTCAAAAAACAGAGTTATTATTGGAACTGACGTTGAAGTTTCTAAGCTTACTTAGTTAGAAACCGTCCATGCACTTTATCTGATTTATTCCTACCTACTTGTTATTTTCCTTAACAAGTTATCTACAATGTAAATACTGAAAATAAACACTAGTGCATGCTCAACATATTACAAATCAACAACTCAAAGAAACAAGAACAAACACACCACATGACACCATTATTTTTGGACTAATATCCCTGGAAAAACCCAATGCGGGAAAACTGGTGCAACTATCTAAGGGTTTTCTTATTAAGCAATATCAGAGTACAATCTAGGTGCTGAAACTCGCCTACCCAACAGAGAATTTCCTTAGCAATAATACCTCTCTCTTTCAAACAAATCTACTAGATGAAACCCCGGATAATCCTTCCAACAGCTACTCAACACCAATCTACCCCTGAAACCCCAGCATCTGCCCAATCTGGACTGCGTCAGCCTCTCCTAGCCTAGCGTTGGCCCTGCGTCAACCTATCTTGGCCTGCATCAACCCCAAGAGGCCCTACATCAACTCTCTGAACCTCTGTGTCAACTACGCTGGCCACTCTGGTGTTGTGCACAGCACTTAGTTGCCTCTGCGTGGCCCTGTGTGAGCACTGGTTACTCCCTCATCTCTCTCTTTTGGCTGCTCTACTGCTATCCCGACACTATCTCTGCCTCTCTGTCTCTCTATACTCAATGCCCCTCAGCTGCTCTCCCGATCACTGATTCTATCTCTCTTAGCAAACCCTGCTCTAGAGAATAGAATGATTGATCACTCTGGTGTGTTCTCTAAGTGACCCTCAAGCCTCCTCTTATACTTTTCCTGTTGACATCTCAACGGTCGAGATTAAGTCCCTAATCAACGGTTAAGATTAGATTTGGCTTGATCCATGTCTGATTTCAAGCCTCTATGGAAGTTTTATGTAGCTTCATGTTCCGGATTGTCCACAGTTTCAACTTCATTCTGCCGACATTTCAAACCCCAAAGGGGGTCCATCATCAGGACAAATCAGAAAGATAGGGATGAATGAAAGATCATTTGAGAGAAAGAGTTGAGCGCCTGGGAATAAATAAACTAAAGAACCCTAATATAAGGGCCGACATAAATTATTCTTTAATTTTTCATTCTTTTAATAAATACTTATATTTATATTAATAATATTGAAT
>APFE030252855.1:0-44088 GCA_000404065.3 Pinus taeda | reverse complement strand
CCTAAGTTTAGACTTAGGGACTCCATTAAAAATATTAATTATTTTAATATCTCCTGATCTGTTTAGAATCTGCCCAAACCCTTTCTGGGTATTGGAAATCTCATGTGCCCCAAACTCTCCACCAAATTTCGTGGCTAGAGCACATCCGATGCTACCCCAAATCAACACTCCCTCTTAGCAAGGATTGTGTTGTAGCAATACTCCTCACTGAGTATTACTTTGATCATCCGGCATCGTTACCTGTGCTGATGCTAGGCCTTCCTACCCAGCATCCTATGCATTGTTGTATCCTGTACTGCTGCCCATGGTTCTGCCACTACCACTCCTGCATCTGTACGACAGCTCCCTCTGCATCTGTGCTACTGCTGGTCCTTTCTCCCATCACTGCATCCGTACTGCACCTCCTCTCATCATATTGCATCGTGTTGCCCACTGCTATACTGCAACTCAGTTACTAAGAAGTAGGTCACTGATCTCCCAACTAACCTCCTTGTTGGGCTAGAGACACCGACTGATGCTGAAGCTCCCTCTGTTGCTGACAAGTGCTCCCTCTCTGACATTTGCGCTGCTGCAACAACTCCCTGCATCTCGCATCGTTGCACACCTCTTTGTGTCGTCCTACACTAGTGCAACACTCTTGTGCCTCTTGCACTGCTGCAGCCTCCTAGCCTCGCACTGTCTCGAGACTCCTGCACTGTAGCTCTCTCTGTTGCCCCATCCGCATCCGTCCCTACCCACCCAGCCAATCATGTTACTCCTCTCGGGGCTCCCGTAGCAAGGTCTAATCCAAGAGGCTGGGTACCTCAAGGATCCTGCCCCTCATCGCCTGTAGGCCTCCTGACTACAGCTCGATGTCTCCCCACTTCTGCTCAAGTGATGCGTGTGCACTCATGGCAAAATCATCGTCTGTCAAAACTTCCTTCTCTGCCCGTGTTGGCGTTGCCTTAGTCTCGGAAGACTCTCCCTTACTCTTCTTCCTCGAACAGTGGGTCACATAATGATCCAGCTCCCCACAGTGGAAGCACTTGATCTTGGAGAGATCTTTCTTCTTCCGCTTATCCTGCTTTTCCTCAGATGCTAGGGCCACATCCTCCTCCTCCTACTTGACCTTGATCCCTTTGCTGCTGCTACCTGTCTTCGACTATCGTCTGATCTCTTCCTGGCGAAGAGCTGCCCACATCTCGTCCCAAGGTGAGAGAGTCCCTCAGCCCAGGATACTCTAGACAAATACTTCCCAATCTTCCGAGATAGCATTTCAGGGCTATCCTCACCATAAGCTCCTGATCCAGTGTCGCTCCTATAGCAGTCAACTGGTCTCGGATCTCATTTAGTCCTCCAAGGAAGGTGTCAATGGATTGACCCTTCTTCATCTGATACCACCTCATCTGATTCCCGAGCAGCATTCTTCTCTACACAGAAGTATGTTGGTACAGCTTCTTGAGAGCCTCCCACATCTCAAATGTCGTTTCCTTCTCGGCTATATGTGGTACCACATGATCCTTAACCCCGTCAAGGATAATGCACTTGACCCTTTCCATCGCCTCTTTGTACAAGTCATTATCACTGGGGTCGACTGGGATAGCTATTACCTTCAAGGCGAAGTTCTTGACACGATTATGGTCAAGCACTGATAAGATTTTGGCCTTCCAGACTGCGAAGTTCGATGCTCCGTCCAGTCTATCCTGGTCTCTTACCCCGTGTAGTGCCATCATGCTCTGTTCGACTCCTCTGAGTCTCTACTTCCCATCTGGAAGTTCTCTCCTGGACTCCCTCTTAGTCCTGATTTCCCTCCTAGAAATCCTTTTGCCGCTTGTCGAGATGCCGCCTACTCTAATCGACTTCTGCAGCTGCACTTCTGATCAGGGTACCTCGGCTAGAAAACCTCAGTAACAACTCCTTTAGCCCTGCTTTGTCAGATATTGTTCTGACTTTAGTACCTCACCAACTCCACTTTGCAATATTCCTGCAGCCTTCTAGACCCCAGCAACTGCCTCTCTGTGAACTGTGTCAGCCCCTCTTTGCTTCACGTTGGCTCTGCGTCACCTCGGATGGATCTGCATCAGCCCTAGGATGCCCTACATCAGCCCTCTGGCCCTCTGCGTTCGCAACGCTGACCTCTCTGAGGCTCTACGCATTTCCCGGCTTCTTCTGCGTGGCTTTGGTTGGCTCTGCGCCACACCTCCTTGGCTTCTGCGCTGCTAGAAACAGCTTTTGTCACCTCGATACAATTGTTTCCTGCTGCTATTGCTCTGCTTGGCTGATGTCCTTTAGTCCTCCTGTGATTTGCAATCACGCTCTGATACCATGTTGAATTTTCTAAGTTTACTTAGTTAGAAAACCTCCATGCACTTTATCTGATTTATTCCTACCTACTTGTTATTTTCCTTAACAAGTTATTTACAATGTAAATACTGAAAATAAACACTAGTGCATGCTCAACATATTACAGATCAGCAACTAAAAGAAACAAGAACAAACACACCACATGACACCATTATTTTTGGACTAATGTCCCTGGAAAAACACAATGCGGGAAAACTGGTGCAGCTATCTGAGGGTTTTCTTATTAAGCAATATCATAGTACAATCTGGGTGACGAAACTAGCCTACCCAACAGAGAATTTCCTTTGCAGTAATACCTCTCTGTTTCAGACAAATCTACTAGCTGAAACCCCGAATAATCTTGTCGGCAGCTACTTAGCACCAATCTGCCCCTAAAACCCCAGCGTTTGCCCAAGCTGGACTGCGACATCCTCTCCTAGCCCAGTGTTGGCCCTGCATCAGCCTATATTGGCTTGCGTCAGCCCCAGGATGCCTTGCGTCAGCCCCAGGATGCCTTTGTGTCAGCTACGCTAGCCCCTCTGGTGCTCTGCGCAGCACTTAGCTGCCTCCGCGTGGCCCTGCGTGAGCACTGGTTGCTTCTGCATCTCTCTCTCTAGCTGCTTTGCTGCTACCCAGGCAATATCTCTGCCTCTCTGTCTCTCTATACTCAATGCCCCTCAGCTACTCTCCCGATCACTGATTCTATCTCTCTTAGCAAACCCCGCTCTAAAGAATAGAATCATTGATCACTCCGGTGTGTTCTCCAAGTGACCCTCAAACCTCCTCTTATACTTTTCCTGTTGACATCTCAACGGCTGAGATTAAGTCCCTAATCAACGGCTAAGATTAGATCTGGCTTGATCCATGTCTTTTGGACCACTCTAACACAGATTCATATTTATACACATTAATATTTTATTTTCCCTAAGTTTAGACTTAGGGACTCCATTTAAAATATTAATTATTTTAATATCTCATGATCTGTTTAGAATCTGCCCAAACCCTTTCTGGGTATTGGAGATCTCATGTGCCCCAACCTCTCCACCAAATTTCGTGGCTAAAGCACATTCTATGCTACCCCAAATAATATCTCCTGATCTGTTTAGAATCTGCCCAAACCCTTTCTGGGTATTGGAGATCTCATATGCCCCAACCCCTCCACCAAATTTCGTGGCTAAAGCACACTCTATGCTACCCCAAATCAACACTTGACTCAATTAATTATGCTTAAGGTGGCATTCCAGGAGGGATACTTGACAAAATGCCTTAGTGTAATAGTTTGTTGGAACCAGAACGAGAAGATCTGTAGTATGGGATGGTTAGATGTGAGTTTCAGTGGCCTGAGAAGACATGGTGGCCAATTTACCATTTTCCCGCATTTAAAAAAATATTTTAATTAAAATAAAGAGGAAAAAGTGCTCCATGATTAAAATAATAATAAATAGGAGTCCATCAGATCTATAAAAGAGGAGGAGGAGGTCATTGGAGGACATCTTGGATTGGATATTTCTTCTTGTATAAGAGTTTGGGAACTTGGTTCTCTACTTCCTTGGTAGTCGCAAGACGGAAACCCTCAGGCAATTTAGTGAGATTAGGCAAGCACCCATCTCCCCTTGGTGAATTCATCCGGAATTCACAGGAGAGCTTAGCAGTGGCAGTTCAGTTTAGTTTTAGAGGTCGGTGCAGTGCAGCAGATTATCTTGGAGGCCAACGTTTATCTCAACAATTTTGGTTGTATATGCATGTAACCCCAGTTTATCCATTATAGTAAACGCTGAAAATTTTCCTGTTCATTGTGTCATTGGATTGCAGTGCATTGTTTGTTTTATTTTACATGGCAATCATTTGTTAAATGAATGATAATTTAATGGTGAAATTTGGGTTGAGTTCGATTTCTGCAAATTTGGTAAAATATCTTTTTTGGGACATTACAAATTCCAAGGCACATGAACTTTCCAAGGAAGCGATATCACTTCCTATTGGGTCTTTTGGTATCACTGAGATTGTGGAAGGAGTGGAGCATGAGTCCATGGAATTCCATTTATGAAGGCTTTCTACTTTATCTTTTTTGTAGCTATTGTTGTGGAACTTCTCTTAGTTATGTTATGTAACATACAAGTGAATAGGACGGTATAGATTGTTTGACCTGCCATTTTTGTTGGCAATTTTGGTCTTGGTTTTGGATCTTGGATATTTCATTTTGATCTGATTCTATAAGAGAAGGATTGTTGGGTTTCCCCCCTTGTGGGGTTTTGCCCTCGTTTGGAGCATAATTTGTGTCTCTTGTCTCTTTATTTTCCTATAAGATTGAACATTTTACATAATTGCTTAATGAAGAAGACATAATAAATAATAAAGAAGAAAATCTAAATATTCACAAATAATTATCAAGTAAAGAAACCAAGCTTAATTCCACTACACTTGGTTTCTCAACATAGAGTTGTGTGTAGTAGCTGAAAAATTTGATGATCATATGGAGTGCTATAACGCCGATGCAGGATCTTCCTCTCAAATTTTGTAAAGTGCTGTCAGTTTTGTTTAATTTTGTGAAGTCAAGCTTCATAACCAAATTCAATCCTTTACAAGACCACAATATGTGTATTCATCCCTTGCATTTATAATCGATTTTTTTCTTATGAATATATATATATATATATATATATTAAAATACAAAAATGAAATATAAACAAATTTTGTAGCTCCCAGAGACAGCCTCGGATTGCTTACAAGACCAGTGCCTAGGTACATCTAAATTTGGAGTGTCTCAAATGATTCACAGTAAAGGGAGACCTCACTTGTATTCTATATGTATTGGTTCGTTCCTCTAAAGGAGTAAAACATGGATTTCTTGGTACTTCTTCCCATATAGAAATCTCAGAAATATGTATAAAACAATGGAGACAAAGTAGTCCAAGGTCTTACAATTTAATAGACTTTTGCAAAGCAATGATAGAGGATGAGGAGGAGGAGTAACACATCATATGGAGGTTAGAGCATCAAGAATTCTATGCATAACACATAGAGTTTGTTGCTTTAAGAATTCCTATACTTATCTGAGTCAGAAGTAGATATAATGGGAAAAAGAGAGGTTGTGTGCTATGATTCATGAAGAGCAACTGCTAAAGATATAATTTCAATAATCCATGTAGGCACTAGCATTAACAATGTCAATACAAATGAATCTGTGAGGAACTTGCAGGCACATGCACAACATATTGATACCAGAGACTCTGAGGAAGTCTTGAAATATTTCTAACAGTAGTAATTACATCAATTCAGAGAACTAAGAGAAGAAACATGAACAAAATGGGTTTTAACAGAGGGAGAACATACTGTAATACTTGAGGGGGAATCACCGCCATTTTTTTTTCATATTCTGGAAAATCTGTATTGCAAATCCATACAGTATGAAAATAACATGTAGTGTTTCTTTAGAATTTCTGAACCTTTGTTAAGTCTTGCTTCCTCCTATTTATTCTAGAGAGGGGAGCATGGATATTCATTACATCAAAAATTATCTTTAGCCAAGTCTCCGTTATCAAGTTGACTAGCTGTCTCGGTCGAGATGGCTCTGAGGCTCAAAAGCATTACAGAATTAATTGCCTCATTGAAGAGACGCATGTTTCAGGACAACAAGAAGTAAACAATCAGACAGAAAAAATAAATGGAATATCTTTGTGCCCATCCTACAATCGCCTCTGCCTCAGGCAGTAGTTTGCTAACGGTATAGCCTCCTATGCTGCCCAACCGTCCTCCATCGCTTCTGTTGTATGTGACACCATAACTGAGAATTAAATCCTCTGAGCTACCAAGTCTCTTTCCACTCCTGCCAATGCTGACCCTGATTCCGCGTCACAATGGGCTTTTCTGAATCGGCCCATGCCAGTTTTGAATGCACCACCTGTTTCCCTTAACGCCACAGTTGTCAGCCCATCACGCCTTTAAAACCCTATACTATCGGTGCCTTGATCTGCGTGGTGATGCTCTCTGGGTGGCAATATGGAGGACTTTCCCATGCTTCCCTTTGTTGTAAAATACATTGAGAACCAAACGAATCCTAAACCCCTTTAGCCCCTTTTCGTAGATTTCTTCATATGGCCAGGGGCGAGAACCAGGGGCTTAGCCCAAGGGTGCTAGAGCCATTGAACTACCTATCGGGGGGCTTTTCCCTTTGTTATATGAAATCTTGTATATCGACGATTTCCGTTGTTGGCCCCTTATATTTCCTCTTGACATTCCAATCGTCGATCTGCGGGATTGGGCCCACCCGAGGTATCACAATCACAAGCCGGGAGAGATAGACCCCTTCACCTCTTTTCATAGCGTAAGCCCACTGTCTAGACACAAAAACTTCATAGGCCAGATCACATAACATACCGCATCTGGGAGGTTCCTGCATATTGCAATCACAACATCGAAAGGGACATCAGCGGAGGAAGGATCTTGCCTTGTGCAATCACCGATTGTGATGAGTGACATCATCACTACCACGTGTTACCCAAAAATGCCCCCTTAGGACCCTGAAAATGTTGAATCAATGTGACATTTATCCTCCGTAATGCCACGTCATTGTGATGTCAATTGCCATGTCATATATACGGGCCAGTGGTATTGTGCCACATGGCCTCCTAGAGGAGAGAGAAAAAGGCTCATTGGCGCTTGTTTGGCATCGATTTTCTTCGTTAAAGTTTTTCGGCCTTTCTCACAATTTAGCACTTCATCGACGCTTCCCCCACATCGCAGTCTTCTTAACCCTGGTCCTGTTCAGAATCATCGCTTTTCCCGCCTCGCGGAACTGCGATATTGCGGGATGCAGGACTTTGACATGGTCGATCTACGGGATTCACTGTGCCCGAGGCTCCCAACCTCCGATAAATGTACCGCCACGTGGAGGACAGAGAAATGGCCCACCTGTCCCTGTCTTCGCATGCATTTCCTTTGTTGAACCTTTTTCGGCCCTCCTCCGGCAATGGTACACTATATCGCAAACTCGCACACCGTGAGGTTTATAAGTTAAAACCTCACCAATCACACCAATCGCTGATAGCCAATCTCCTAACCCCGCCGATACTTCTTGCCTGCTGGACTCCGCCAATAGCCGATTTGCGATTGCGATGAGCTCCCGGGTCCCCGATATGCGATTTGCCTTTACACTTGGTCATTTTCTTTGTCTTCTGGGCTTTCCAAGGGTAACTTCAATAGGCCATATCTTATGATCCAGAAGTCCATTTCCGGACTTCCATATAACCTTGGAAAGCTATTTTCTGGCACTATGCAATGGGGAGGTCCCATTTAGCTCTAAGATCTTATGTGGCCTGGGAAGGTGACTTCAAACTTCACTGCTCTTGGTCAACCTTGACCAACTAAAACCCAATATGCAGTGAGTGACAACAAACAAAAAGATCCAAATTTTGTAGATACTAGAACATTTGCAAAACACTTGGAATCCCTTCAAATTTCGATTTTACTCCACCTGCACAACAAGAGACAACGAGAGCTCTTTCCCTATGACTGAAAGTCAGAAAATACCGACAAAAAAAGTTTTTTAGAGTCGAGCACACGGACAAATCTAGGCATGTGTCATGTTTTAGGACACCTGCCCAAATCATTTCGTACATGCATCCTGGCATGTTTGTCTCCAATACGTGGTATATAAACACAGCCCCCCAGTTGGACATGTCCTGTTTCCTAGCTAGTTATGAAGGTGAACAGTTGTGTCCTTACGTTATTTCCTTTAATTCATTGTTATTATTATTATTAATATCATTATTACAGCATTCAGAACAGATCTTTATATGGAGCACTATGCATAAAGATTTAGACATTATATATCTGTATATAAACAATTGGCTAATTTAGAAAAAAGGGTTGGGTAACCTCGTTGGATCTGCAATTTATAAAGAACGGATAATTATAAAATGTTTAAAAGTATCTCCTACTATTTGAATTGGCATTGAAATTATAAAATGTGTATGCTAAGATGTGATTTATTTCAGTGTTTTAAAATTTGATTTCGACTGATCTTTAATCACCTTACCTGGATTCTAGGATAGAAATGAAGCATACACAAAAATGAATATCTCTATATCGAATGCCCAAAAATAAAGCAGAAATGAAGCAGAATGAATTACCTTTGCAACAGAAATGCCAATGGGACAAGGTCGATGAGGAGATCGTGTTGCAAGTACTCCCATCTTACCACCTTGCAGCCTTGGCACTCTCACCTATCTATGTCAGACAGTAACTCTACAGTCAAATAAAATCAACAGGCCACAAAGTATTTCATATCATGTACCATATATTTTATCTCTAACAAAAATATCACTCTGTGATACACCAGAAATGCTATTGCCAAGATCCCCAAATAAATAGTTTATGAGCTACGAAACAGGTTGCAAAGTGAAATGCACCACAGTGAAGACCTTTGCTTTGAAGTTCGTATGTCCTTTTTGCTCCCACAACCTTGGTAAATCTGTATTCTTATGAAAAACATATAGAATCCAACAGTGGGAGTATTCTACAAGCCCTTCAAGAGTAGCTTGAGGAATTCCACCAGAATGCAAAATCAGGCATGCCCTAGCATGGGTAACAAGTAATGGTTGCCGTGGTGTTCCATTTCTGCATAAAAGGAGTCAATTTAGTAAGTATAATTTCCTAGAATGGTGGTTTCTCCAAGTTCAGCATTAAGTTCTCAATTTATTGTTTGGTATGAGATCAAATGCAGTTATCATTCTCCATTTATATGGTTATATTCCATACATAATCACATCCCATATTTCCAATTTACAAAAAGCCTGTGGCAACCCATGGATTGTAGTTGAAAACACTCATGCTAGACCAAAAACAAAACAATGGAATGCCATCATATGGAGGGAAAATCCAGCACTTACTATTTTAATATGGCTACTACAAAATATTCATTTGGAATCACTGCCTAGCAACAATTAAAAAATCCTTGTGACACAAATGATTCACAATATTGACAATAGAGACAACAGATGAAGCTTGACCTGATTACACTAAGGAACAGAATCAAAATCATGAACACTGTTGACACAATATGTAAACTACAGAACATCATATTGGAGCTTTGACATTTTTAACTGAACACGCACTTTATTTATATGTAAGAGAGACAACCAAGAATAAGTCGCAACAAAAGGGATACAATGAACATGTGCACTGAATGAAGTCCTTCACCCATGAAATATATAGCATGCTTTCCAGAAAACCAAGAAGTTATAAATATTTTTATGCCACGGAGCACCAAAAGTTACCTTTCTCAAGCAAATACATAGGAATGCATGTCATTGTCTTTACTTATTCTATTTCTCTCTGTTGAGGTATTTTCCTGCCAATTAAGGTTATCATCAACTATTACAATATTTAGAAATCATACTTTTGTTATAAAGCCCGCCAATTGGAAAGCTACAATGAATAATGCTAAAATGAAGTCATCCAAGCATAAGACTAAGCCCCTACAATTATATGCAATGATATAAGAGTTATTGGGACCAAAACACTACATTGATTCAGGTGCATCATGAAAGGACTGTCCCATCAACCTCACAACCCGTCATTGTGTATGTACACCATCATATAGGTCATTGTATTCATCTATCTTCATTATTTATATTTTATGTCATATATGGATTTCAATTGTTCATCTTTCTTATGTTTGGACATTTCTTCAGTAAATGAACATTGTTCATTTCATTGTTATCAGAGCCAATTCTGATCCTGTCCTCTGGCCACATTATTTTCATAGCTCGTCTGATCTAGCCTTTGGCTACCCCCATTTTTTCAGAGTTTCTCTGATCCACAGGTCTTTGACCACAACCAGCAGTTGACCATTTTTCATTACAGCTGACTTTATAGCCAATAATTTTACATACCACTAAGAAAAAAGAAACAAAAATACCTTGTGGTAACCATTTCAATGCAAAATATCAAAAAACAAATATTGTTTAAATAAGATCATCTCGTTCCCAGTTAAATGTTGAAGTTTCTAAGTTTACTTAGTTTAGAAACCCTTCATGCACTTTTTCTAATTTATTCCTACCTACTTGTTATTTTTCTTTAGCAAGTTATTTACAAAGTAAACACTGAAAATAAACACCAGTGCATGCTCAACATATTACAGATCAGCAACTAAAAGAAACAAGAACAAACACACCACATGACACCATTATTTTTAGACCAATGTCCCCAGAAAAACCCAATGTGGGAAAACCGGTGCGGCTATTTGAGGGTTTTCTTATTAAGCAATATCAGCATACAATCTCGGTGTTGAAACTGGCCTACCCAACAAACAATTTCCTTAGCAGCTATACCTCACAGTTTGAGAGAAATCTCCTGGCTGAAACCTCGGCAAACCCTTCCAACAGTTCCTCAAAACAAAACTGCTATGCAACCTCAGGGTCTGCCCAAACTGGACTGCGTCAACCCCTCTCTGTCTCACATTGGCTCTGCGTCAGCCTTTCTACGCCTGCATCGGCCCTAGGAGGCCTTGCGTCAGCTCTGGGAACCTCTACGTCAGCTGCACTAGCCCCTCTGGTGCTCTGCGCAGCACTTGCCTGCCTCTGCGTGGCCCTGAGTGAGCCCTTGCTGGCTCTAGGTCACCATCCTTGGCTATTGCGTTGCTCTCCCGGCACGATCTATGCCTTCTCTGTTTCTCTGTACTTAATGCCCCTCAGCTACTCTCCCAATCATTGATTCTATCTCTCTTAGCAAACCCCGCTCTAGAAAATAGAACGACTGATCATCTGATGTATTCTCCAAGTGACCCTCAAGCCTCCTCTTCTACTTTTCTTGTTGACATCTCAACAGCTGAGATTAAGTCCCTAATCAACAACTAAGATTAGATCTGGCTTGATACATGTCTTTTGGACCATTCTAACACAAATTCATATTAATACACATTAGTATTTTATTTTCCCTAAGTCTAGACTTAGGGACTCTATTAAAAATATTAATTATTTTAATATCTCTTGATCTGTTTAGAATCTGCCCAAACCCTTTTTGGGTATTGGAGATCTCATGTGCCCCACCCTTTCCACCAAATTTCGTGGCTAGAGCACATCCGATGCTAACCCAAATCAACACTCCCTCTTAGCGAGGAATGTGCTCTAGCAATACTCCTCACTGAGTATTACTCTGATCATCCGGCATCGGTACCTGTGCTGATGCTAGGCCTTCCTGCCCATCATCCTCTGCACTGCTACATCTTGTACTCCTGCCCGTGGTTCTGCCACTGCCACTGTTGCATCTGTATTATAGCTCCCTCTACATCCGTGCTGCTGCTAGTCCTTCCTCCCAGCACTACACTTCCTCTCATCATGTTGCATTGTGCTGCCCACTGTTGCACTGCAACTCAGTTACTGAGAAGTAAGTAACTGATCTTCCAACTGACCTCCCTGTTGGGCTAGAAACACCCACTGATGCTGAAGCTCCCTCTGCCGCTGACAAGTGCTCCCTTTTTGACCTCTGCACTACTGCAACAACTCCCTGCATCTCGCACCATTGCACACCTCTTTGTGCCTTCCTGCACTGGTGCAACACTCCTGTGCCTCTCGTACTGCTACAGCCTACTAGCTCTGCGCTGTCTGGGGACTCTTGCACTGTAGCTCTCTTTGTCGCTCCATCCACATCCGTTTCTACCCACTCAACCAGTCCTGCTACTCCTTGTCAGGGCTCCCGTAGCAAGGTCTCATCCAAGAGGTTGGGTACCTCAAGGATCCTGCCCCTCATCGCCTGTAGTCCGCATGACTACAGTTCGATGTCTCCCCACTTCCGCTCAAGTGGTGCATGTGCAGTGATGGCACAGTCATCGTCTGTCAAAACTTCCTTCTTTGCCCATGCTAGCGCTGCCTTAGTCTCGGAATACTCTCCCTTACTCTTCTTCCTTGGGCACTGGGTCGCATAATGACCCATCTCCCCATAGTGGAAACACTTGATCTTGGAGAGATCTTTCTTCTTCCGCTTCTCCTGCTTTCCCTCAGATGCTAGGGCCACATCCTCCTCCTCCTACTGAACTTTGATCCCTTTGTTGTTGTTACATGTCTTCGATTGCCGTCTAATCTCTTCCTAGCGAAGAGCTACCCACATCTCGTCCCATGGTAGGAGAGTCCCTCAACCCAAGATACTTTGGACAAACACTTCCCAATCTTCTGAGGTAGCATTTAGGGTTGTCCTCACCATAAGCTCCTGATCCGATGTCGCTCCTATAGCAATTTACTGGTCTCGAATCTCATTCAATCCTCCGAGGAAGGTGTCAATCGATTGACCCTTCTTCGTCAGATACGACCTCATCTAGTTCTCGAGCAGCATTCTTCTCTACACAAAAGTATGTTGGTATAGGTTCTTGAGAGCCTCCCACATCTCAACTGTCATTTCCTTCTCGGCTATATGTGTTACCACACGATCCTTAACCCCGTCAAGGATAATGCACTTGGCCCTCGCCATCGCCTCTTCGTATTTGTCGTTATCGTTTCGGTCGCCTGGGATAGCTATCGTCTTCAAGGCGAAGTTCTTGACACGATTCCTATCAAGCACTGATAAGATTCTGGCCTTCGAGACTGCGAAGTTCGATGCTCCATCTAGTCTATCCTAGTCCCTTACCCCGTGTAGTGCCATGACGCTCCTCTACTTCCCTCCTGGAAGTTCTCTGTTCGACTCCTCTGAGTCTCTACTTCCCTTCTAGAAGTTCTCTTCTGGACTCCCTCTGAGTCCTGATTTCCCTCCTGGAAATCCTTCTGCTGCTTGTCGAGATGCTCCCTACTCTAATCGTCTTGTGCAACTGCACTATTGATCCAGGTTCCTCAGCTAGAAACAACTCCTTTGGCCCTGCTCTGTCAAGTACTGTTTAGACTACAGTACCTCACCAGCTCCACTCTGCAATATTTTTGCAGCCTTCTAGACTCCAGCAACTGCCTCTCTGTGAACTGTGTCAACCCCTTTCTGCCTCATGCTGGCTCCGCGTCAACCCTAGGATGCTCTGCGTCAGCCCTCTGGCCCTCTGCGCTGCTCCCGACTTCTTCTGCGTGGCTCTGGTTGGCTCTGCATCACACTTCTTAGCTTCTGCGCTACTAGAAACAGCTTATGTCACCTCGAGACAGTTGTTTTCTGTTGCTATTGCTCCACTCGGTTGATGTCTTTTAGTCTTCCTGTGATCTGCAATCACACTCTGATACCATGTTGAAGTTTCTAAGTTTACTTAGTTTAGAAACCCTTCATGCACTTTGTCTGATTTATTCCTACCTACTTGTTATTTTTCTTTAACAAGTTATTTACAAAGTAAATACTGAAAATAAACACCAATGAATGCTCAACATATTACAGATCAGCAACTAAAAGAAACAAGAACAAACACACCACATGACACCATTATTTTTGGACCAATGTCCTTGGGAAAACCCAATGTGGGAAAACCGGTGCAGCTATCTAATGGTTTTCTTATTAAGCAATATCAGAGTACAATCTGGGTGCCAACACTGGCCTACCCAACAGAGAATTTCCGTAGCAGCTATACCTCACAGTTTGAGAGAAATCTCCTGGCCGAAACCCCGGAAAACCCTTCCGGCAGCTCCTCAGCACAAAACTGCTCTGCAACCCTAGCGTCTACGCAAACTGGACTGCGTCAACCCCTTTCTGTCTCACATTGGCCCTGCGTCAGCCCCAGGAGGCCCTACGTCAGCTCTAGGAGCCTTTGCGTCAACTCTAAGAGCCTCTGCGTCAGCTGCGTTGGCCCATCTGGTGCTCTGCGCAACACTTGGCTGCCTCTGCGTGGTCGTGCGTGAGCCCTTGCTAGCTCTGCGTCACCCTCCTTGGCTATTGCGCTGCTCTCCCAGCACAATCTTTGCCTTCTCTGTTTCTCTGTACTCAATGCCCCTCAGTTGCTCTCCCGATCACTTATTCTATCTCTCTTGGCAAACCCCGCTCTAGAGAATAGAATGACTGATCATCTGGTGTATTCTCCAAGTGACCCTCAAGCCTCCTCTGATACTTTTCCTGTTGACATCTCAACAGCCAAGATTAAGCCCCTAATCAACGGCTAAGATTAGATCTGGCTTGATCCATGTCTTTTGAACCATTCTAACACAGATTCATATTAATACACATTAATATTTTATTTTTCCCTAAGTTTAGACTTAGGGACTCCATTAAAAATATTAATTATTTTAATATATCATTATCTATTTAGAATCTACCCAAACCCTTTCTTGGTATTGGAGATCTCATGTGCCCCAACCTCTCCACCAAATTTCGTGGCTAGAGCACATCCAATGCTACCCCAAATCAATATTAAATATTCAACAGAAACACCACAATATATAGTTGCAAGCAGAATTTACACAACCATCATCATGTTTGGCAAAAATTGCTAAGGCACATTGAATCAATTGTAAGAAAAATGCCACCACAACAGATGATGCCTTTGAGAAGCATGGTCTGGATTCTCTCCAAGATGGCCCAATTGATTTGTAACCATCTCGGTCCCCAAACTTCAAAGCCATAAAAAACAATGGATCTAATAAGTTCCTCCTTGAGGTGAAGTTTGGATGAGAGGTCCTAAAACTGACTCTTAAAACAGTCACTCAATGAAAGCTAGGGAACCATATCCTTTGCTAACTCGAGGTTGGAGTTAATTTTAGGTATGTTCTATGCTAGAGCAATTTATTTCAATTTTCACAGTTAGCTCAATATCTTTTCCAGATTAGCAATCACACCAGCGTTAAAGTAAACTGCCGATAGTATATAATTATAAATCGCAGAAGACAAGCCAAGACAAGAGGACACAAGATGTGGCGCTAGCCAGGGACAAACCCCAATGTGGGGAAACCCTTGATCAATTCTTCTTATATGTTCTTCAATAATTCAGCAGAGAGAGAGAGAGAGAGAGAGAGTACATTTACAACAGAAGCCAACACTTTGACTTATCTAGATAAGAGCATAGATCATCTCTAGGATGATGATACGTGAGATCAGTTGAAGACATGTTGCTTCACCCGATTCTCTTAGGTGACTCCTTCACCTATCATTGTGCTACATCTCGTCATCATGTTGCACCTCACCGTGCTGCACCCATCATCACAATGCTGGACCTCATGCTGTTGTTGTCCCAGTGTTTAGCACTGTTGTACCTAGTGCCACGGTTGCACCATGCTATCACCCATGTGCTTGCTGCACCATTGTTGCTTTGTGTCCTTGCTGCACCAAGTATTATACAGTTGTTCCAATGTACTTGCAGCACTGTGCTTGTTGTTGTCCATGCTTTACCATGTCGTTGTTGTCCATGCTTCTTCTTGTTGTCCATGCTTCACCGTGCTTGTAGCTGTCCCAAGCTTCTTGCTATTGCTCATGCTTCACCATGCTTGCAACTGTCCCATGTTTCACTATGCTTGCAGTTGTTTCATGTGTCACCATGCTTGCAGTTGTCCCATGTATTAGCTTGTTGTCCCTTGCATTGCTTGTTGTTGTCCAATTGCTGCATCTAAACATGTTGTTCCATGCACCTTACTGCACCATGTTGCTGCAATATACCATACTGCTGCATCCATCACATCATGTTGCACTCCTTTGGGGTATTCAACACTCCATGTTAACCCAACACGTGGCTCCCACAGGCTGCTCTGAATCTGATCCAAATCTGGTCAATATCCTTGACCCAACACACCTCTAACACTGCTCCAAATCTGCTTGTCACTTTGTTGTTCCTAACTGTTTTGGTTAGGGCACTTGGGAAGCCCTAAACTCCTCTCAATAGTCCTCGAACAGCCCTCCAAATCTGCTTGTCACTTTGTTGTTCCTAACTGTTAGGGTTAGGGCAGTTGGGCAGCCCTAAAATCCTCTCAATAGTCCTCGAACAACCCTCGAAATATGCTTGTCACTTTGTTGTTCCTAACTCTTTTGTTTAGGGCACTTGGGCAGCCCTAAACTCCTCTCAACAGTCCTCGAACAACCCTCCAAACATGCTTGTCACTTTGTTGTTCCTAATTGTTCTGGTTAGGGCACTTGGGCAGCCCTAAACTCCTCTCAACAGTCCTCGAACAGCCCTCCAAATTTGCTTGTCACTTGGGCAACTTCAACATGAATTTGTCTTAGGCAGCTTCACCATGACAAAGTCCTAAATCTAGGGCACATAGAGCTAGGGTATCATCTTCTAGGAGCTGTGTAGATCCTTCTTCCCCATGACAGCATCTAGGGCAGCTCTTCTTAGGGCAGCATATCTCTTAGGATCTATCCTCCCACCAAAACCCAAAGACAAGTGGAGAGGAAGAGATCACAAGAAGTGTGTACAAATGACTAGCAAGCCACCTCCTTTTATACTAAAACGTTGAGCAAATGTGGGTGTTGTTTAGTTGTTGACCGACCTTGACAAATTGTCTTATAACACAAATAAATTCATAACTCCATGAATACTTATCGGAATTGGATGACCTTTAGATCAATCCTACACCTCTCGATGAGAGGGATCCAAGACAAATATCAACTGCCATAAATAAGATGACCCACATGGAATTTGGCCCTAGTTGCCGATTTTAATAGAGTGCCTATCACATACCAAAACGAGGTCTTGTGAACTATAGCCCCAACTTCCAAGCAGGTGTAAGCAGTGGTGATCTCAATCTCAACGCCCCGATAGTAGAAATGTAAGTTTATAGGAGATTTTTTCAATGCATTAAAGACCAGAACCTTGGCTTTACCTAGGTTGACCATCAACAGTCGAAGAGCACAAAAGATGGACAATGCATCGATCTGTCTTTATAATCCCTCATGAGAAGAAGCCAACATGTAATATTCCTAATGGAAATTTGACAATGATAACAAAAACATGCAAAGATAATAACAAAGAAATATTCAGAAATTTCTCCAAATCCACAAACTAGCCAACGTTTTATTAATAATAGTGTTGTGGTACAAATGAGTTGGAGAAAATGCACCAAGGCTTGCACAACGCAAGCTACAAGCACTAGGTGATGAGTACAAGAAAGCTCAACAACTACAATAGCAAGCTCCTCCAAAAAACTGCGTTGCTACTCCAAAACTCCATTGTTGCTTGACTTTACCCCCTGATTTGCCCACTCTAGAGTGCCCAGAAAATTCTATAAAATTAGGAGAGTGCTCCTTGCCCAAAACCCAGAAAGGGTTTCCCTTGGTTCCAACCTTCAAAATTTGACCCTTCACAGTTTGGCCCTTCCCCAAATTCGAATTTTGTTACTGTGGTTGCTCCTGTCAATCTTTGCTCTCCAAACTCTAGCAATCCTCCTCAAATGGCCCTTCCAATGATTTCCCAGCACCCCGGTTCCAAACTCCCTCAGATTATGCTGCCCCAAAAGAGTCTCACTATAATAACTGCGTAGCCATGGAGGAGATGATGCAGTCCTATGTATGATAAAGTGAGAGTTGCGTGTAGGTTGGTACTCTTGGCTATAGCTGCCCTCCACACTCCTAAAAATGATGAAAGAACACTCTTGTAGCTTCTCCGATCAATTCCGCAATAGCGCAGCTCCACAAACAACTAGTGAATCCTCCCTCTGTGCAGTGGTGGCTCCCAGACTGCGTGCTCTACTCTAGAAATGCATGGGACCTATAGTTGATGCCTCTTCCATTCTCGATGACAAAGGAAAGCCTTCTTCAGGTGGCACTCGAAGTCCACCAAAGAAAGGTTGAGCTTCTCTCCTTGGGAAGCTCTTGTGCTGAACAACACAATATTGGCTCAGTTGAATAGCTAAGGCAAATTCGATTTTCAAATAGACAAAAAAAGACCCCTATTGCACCCTCATTCCTTCCTTTTATAATTGTTGGCCATGCATTCCTTGTGGGTCCCTCCACCAATTTGATTTGCCTCAAGGAATTCGAATTCCTTCTTCCCCAAGTGCGTACTTCATGTGGGCCCCATATTCCACTAAAGCCACAATTGTTCCCTTTTCCTCCTAAGTCCCAATGTCGAAATTGCGTCCTCTCCCAAAAGCCATCTCTAATGCTAAAAATCAAAATTGGAAATATTAGAGTCCTCCCCGCCAAAAATTGCTTGTCTTCAAGTAATGCCTAAACAAGCGCTCCCCCCCCCCCGATTGCAAATCACACTAAAATCACTAGTAATACTGGGGTCCCAAATGTACCACTAAGTCATCCCTGGTCTTTGCACTATCTAGTCATGAAGGAATTCCTCGATACTCGGATCCCATCCTGATCACTGAGGAGCAACCCTTGCTCCATTCACTGTCCATAGGTACTAGAAGCCCTCTGCATACCACAAATGAGTAGTGAATCACGATCATGATAATGCAGCACTCTGTCCAACTCCTCATGAAGCTTCCCTACCGAGTGATCCATATCATACACTCCAAGAGTAAACTCCTGAAGATACCACTCAATTCCTACATAGATAAAGTCTTGCTCGCATGAGCTTCTCCTCATATCTTCCTATTGATGCCTCTACCATGCTGATGAAGTCGCCCACGCCATCAGCGAATCACTAAATCTCAATGGAAGATCTGAATTATCTCCCCCTATAGAAATCAATTCATCCCCAAGGGTGGTTGTATTGCCATATCCTATGATGTCCGGATCCCATGCTAGTCTAAAATGGGTGCCACCATGTTGTCACTGTGCAACTCTGACCATGATGGTTTGCCCATCATGTGCAAGTTGTATCCTCCTCTCCTAGGGCCTAATTGCAAGATATCTATAAAGCCCCAACGCATCTAGCCCAGGAATCTCCATGATGTCACAGCCTACCCATCCAACACTCACCCTGATCCGTAGCAGCAACAAGGAAAACTAACCTTGCCATGCGACAAAGGCCTCAACGCTCCCCACATGTCAAACCAAGTGTGAGTTGTGTTATCCTCTGTCTTGATCCCACTCATCACAAAACAGAGTGTCCCATCAACCAACCAACTCCCCAGATCCCACAACCGCAATGGTTGTGTTATGAATATAATTCATAACAAAATAAATAAATATAAATAATATAAATACTACGTAATCAAGTAGTGATTGTGTTAAGAAGTTATTAGTTAACTGAAAAGGCATCTCTAAAAGACATGCCCGGTCACGAAAGGACACCTACTTAGGTATATATATGCAGGTCCTCATTGTAACATTCATCACTTGTACAATTTTTATATATAGTAATTTATTATTACAAATACCTCGTGTATTTTTACATTCAAGTCTACAAGCTATCAGTTTTTATGCTTTAGTGGTATCAAAGCCATGGCGCACAATATAATGATGCAAGTCTTTGAGCGTTGTTCGCCGCATAATGTGCCATTACGTTCACGTCCTGAATGCGTTGAACAGCTTACTAAAATTCAAGAAGCATTTCAACGATTAGAAAAATCACGCGCAGAATTTTCAACATGTCTAAGGAAAAGTTATGCAGAGGAAGACGATAGTGATAGTGAAGGAACAAAACAAGGTGAAGCATTAGATAATTATAATGTTGAAGATGAAGCTAATGCAGATCTAGATGATGATCCCGATGAAGCTTATACAAATCAAGATGAAGATTTAGATAAAGTTGGTCTTAATGTGAATGAGGAATACGGGGATAAGATTGGCCACAACCCACGCCTCGCTTCTCAACTCACGGTCCTGAAAAAATTCCAGTTTGCTGCTACAACGCCTGAGATTATCCCTCATGAGAGAAATATGGATGATTTGTGGCAAGCTGCATTTCTCGTTGGCACTGAGTGGGATAAGCTGGATACACTTTACAAGATCCAGGTGGAATTTTTCAAACTTGGAGAATGCTCTTGAAGAAGGTGGGCTACTTTATGGGAAGAATGTTTATCTTTTTGGCTATACAAAACCTCAAGTTGTACCTTTTGAAAACCAATTAAAAGTGGTCCACATACCAGTCACTATGGCAGTTGTTCATCATTTCCTCCGTCTGATAAGGCTGGCATCAAGTCTATTCAAATGGAGAGTGAAACTATAGTGCCAATGAAGGAAATGAAGATGGATTGGGTTCCTTACGTACCATTCTTTGATACGCCTCTTCAAGTTGAGCATTTGAAGACTTGAATTTATACCTTGCAATGTATGCAACATAGAGCTTCATTGAATCAATTGAAACAAGAGCGTATCAAGAAATATGAATATTGCTTACCTTACTTCTATCAACCTTTCAAAGAGGATGAGATAGAGCAAGACACAGTTGTACAAATCATGTATCCTAAAGAGCCTCCGGTTGTGTGCGATTTTGATTGGGATCTCGATGATGTTGAGGAATTTACAGAAAATTTAGCTCAAGAAGAAGTTTTAACAGAAGACAGTAAAGAGGACCTCAATAAATTTGTTATTGAGCGGGTAACCGAAGAAAAAAAGAAGCAACGTGAAGTGTGGGAGGCTAGGAAAAAGGCTATCAAGAGTTTGAGAGTCCAGAGAGGCACTACATGTGTCATCCTAAGATTTTTCAAAATCTCAAATAATCGTGCGTCTGCGAGTTCTAGCATGGATTAGTTGTGCCGTTGTCAGCGTCTGTCAGCGTTATTCAGGTTCATGCAACCGAGATTCCCATTTTACAAGTCGATCCTTTGTCGTCAACACCTGATACGTCCTAACTGTTCCGTCAGCCGTCGTGAGTCGTGACTCTTCCGTCGTGGTGGGGTTGTAACATAATTATAACATATATAAGTTTTAAATAACTATAATTATAAAAACATATATAAATTATAATTATATAATCAAAAAAAATATTATTATTATTTTTTAAAAATAATAATAATTATTATTATTATTATTTCAAATATTATATATATATATTATATAATATATATTACATATATATATATATATATATATATATATATATATATATATATATATATATATTATATATATATATATATATATATATTATATATATGAGTAATTATATAATATAATTATATATATATATATATATATATATATAATTACAATATATAATATATATATATAATATATATTACTAAAATATTATTATTTAAAAAAAAACATTATTATATATAATATATTATTAAAAAAAAAAAGCGATAACCCTGGACTCAAATCAGAGTTACTAGCGAATCATAGAAGATGATCTACCAATAACGCAGTCAAATGAAGAAAGTATTAGCGGTCAAATGAAAAGAAGACATTTGTGGCAGATAAGAGATCAAGTCCTTTCATCAACAAGCTTTGAGAACAAAGCTTCTGAAGGAAGGGGCTATGTTATGAATGTAATTCATAACAAAATAAATAAATCTAAATAATATAAATACTAAGTAATCAAGTAGTGATTATGTTAAGAAGTTATTTGTTAAGTGAAAAGGGATGTCTAAAAAACAAGCTCGGTCACGAAAGGACACCTGCTTAGGTATATATATGCGGGTCCTCATTGTAACATTCATCACTTGTACAATTTTTATATATAATAAATTATTATTACAAATACCTCTTGTGTATTTTTACATTCAAGTCTACAAGCTATCAGTTTTTATGCTTCAGGTTGGAGTGTCGTCCTTGATAGCTATTGGCACCAACCTGTACCATGTCTCACATACCTGCGTGCAATCAATATATGGACTCCCTACAGCACGATCCAATCTAGTGCATGCAAAGTTGCCCTGCATCGGCCATACCACGTAGTGGGATCTGTCATCCTGCCTCCTGAAGGCACTCCCAAATGCTGCCTGGAGTCTAAACATCCGTCTGCAAATAAGGTTCACCAACCGTTGTAGATGCTCTTGAGACACCTCAAAATGTCTCACCAAAAGGGGATCATGCATCTCCCATAGTGTGGGCTCAAGGGTGGTGCAAGTGTTAACTCTACAAAAGATCGGACTACCCCCAAGCATGCATCCACCAACTCGTGTCTTGACCATATGCCACAACTGGAAAGCCTCTCTCCTGATGCACTGTGTCCCGTCCAACTGTCTCAGACCATCTTCCAGGGTCCTTTTGCTCATGATGCAAGCATCAAGAGACGATATCCAAGTCCCCTATGTCAATGTGCAATGCTAGAGAGTGATAAATGGAAGCTCACAGTCAGACCTGTGATCAACTCGCTCTCCAAATCTGAGTGTGCCAAACCCAATGGTGTGCCTGATGCCTTTGTCAGGAGATCTCTCTAGTAGCAACACTTCAACAACCTGTCGTGCATTATCATTCTCTATGGCACTCAAATACATACCCCTACACTCTTCTGCATAGCACTGAACTTCGCAGCACAACTCCATGCACCATTAGATACTAACGCTCAATGTTATGCCACCATGTACCATAGGGAATCCCAAGTATGCCCATGCATCCACCACTCTGCTAGTACACCCACCGCAATGTGATCTACACCTCCTCGTTTGCCCAGGTACACCTAAGTGGCCCAAATCCTCACATGCAATCAAGAATAACGCTACCATGTCAAACCTCGGTAGATCTAGTGCCCAATATATCAATGAGAGAGCATTGTCTCCATATGATCCTATGTCCAGTTGCTTGACGATGCCACCTCCTACCAACTCCTGTCAGAGTAGTCTAATCATCCTACAATCCCACGTCAACCTAACATGCCATGACAACTCATGAGATCTGCCTACTCCCTATCAATCCATCCTGTCACTAGTGTTATCAGGAACTCTAAAGGGGATATGAAAAGGTGTGCGTGTCAAACCACCGAGTCCATCATGCTGCTACTACCATCACCTACCAAGTCCACGATGTGATGGAGAATCCCACCTAGATCCCAACAATAGTCTGGCCCTTGAAGCCCTCTGGTAATCCACAACTTCTGCTGAACTGTGGCCATGGATGCATTCAACCTCCTAACCAGCTCCACCGCATACCAACTCAATATCTCTCGCCATCCAAACCTGAGAGAGGGATCGAATGCATGAACAACCATACACGGAACATGTCCTCCATCGTGTGAATGTTGCACCCTGCGCATCTCATGTCACCCCATTTCACTAGTCTAACCAATCCATGTAATCTGCCTAGGTAACGCGGCCTCTCTCGCACCAACATGCAGAGGTGGCCCAATAATGCTGCAAGCCTCATCGATGTATGCATGAAGGGGACTGTCGTCTGAAAGTATGACATCTCTACTGGTTGCCGATGCATCTGACTGCTCCTCATCAATGGGTGACTCTAAGGATGGTTGCTCATCCTCCACCATGGGCTCAACATGATCCACTAACTGTCCCCCCAAAAGATAGCTCATCATGCATAACATCCTCAACAATCAGCGATAGGTAGCTACCGTTTGGAAACTTTGTCACAGATCCAGATGCCTCTATACCTATTGACTCCTCATCAACGGTGAATATGTTTCCCGATACCTCATCAACCTCTTGTGTGCTGCTACCACTTGAAAACTTGGACATGGCCCTGGAGAACTCGTCAATGAATCCCTCAACAATGGATGACATCTCATCCATGGGTGGCACCTCATCAATAGATGGCCCTCTGAGTGTATGCTCTACTCTCTCCACTAGGGTGTCACCAGGAGCTACCAAAGGGATCTCCCACAAGGGTGAATCATGCGTCATACTGGACACATCGACATGCTCCTCATACTTTTGTGTGCCCACAATCTCATGCTCAACCTCCTCCTCAGGCTCCTGATATCTAAAGCCAGGTCTCCACCAGCAAAAGCGCCTCCTGGTCTCACCCTCTAACTGTCCCTGTCCTACCTGCTCCTTTTGAGGAGATTTGGTGTCCTTTCAGCCAAATTTCTCCACGAGCCTCTATGTGAACTCTGTGTAGGATGTGATATGTGCATGACCCAAAAGGATCAGCGCTCAGTACCAACATTCCATAGCATCTCCATCCAAAAGTGCAAAGTGGCATGTCTAATAGCGTTTGCCTCCCTCATGGGGCTTAACTAGAAATGTGTCCAGTTCTTGTACCCATCTTCTAACATAAATCCTAGTTGATCCATCAAAGTGGGTGAGGGTCATTTTTCCCTCAATGCTACTCGCTCTCCCTTGAGCCATGGGTTTGTCTATGGTTCACCCATCACAGTGCATACACAACCAAATCTCCCATGATCTTGTTGGCTTCCCCACAACTGGCCAAGATCATGCTCTGATACCACTATAATATTCTTAATGGAAATTTTACAATGATAACAAAAACATGCAAAGATAATAACACAGAAATTTTCATAAATGGATACACATAAACCAGAAATTTCTCCAAATCCACAAACTAGCCAACATTTTATTAAAAATAGTGTCATGGTACAAATGAGTTGGAGAAAATGCACCTGGGCTTGCGCAAGGCAAGCTACAAGCACCAAGTGATGAGTACAAGAAAGTTCAACGGCTACAATAGCAAGCTCCTCCAGAAAAATGCGTTGTTGCTCCAAAACTGCATTGGTGTTTGACTTTGCCCCCTGATTTACCCATGCTAGAGTGCCCAAAAAATTCTATAAAATTAGGTGAGTGCTCCTTGCCCAAAACCCAGAAAAACCTAGAAAGGGTTTCCCTTGGTACCAACCTTCAAAATTTGACCCTTCACAGCTTGGCCCTTCCTCAAATTCGAATTTTGTTACTGTGATTGCTCTTGTCAATATTTGCTCTCGAAACTCCAACAATCCTCCTCAAATGGCCCTCCCAATGATTTCCTAGCACCCCAGCTCCAAAATCCCCCGGATGATGCTACGCAAAAAGAGTCTCACTCCAATGACTATGCAGTCATGGAGGAGATGAAGCAGCCATGTGTATGATAAAGTGAGAGTTGCGTGTAGGCTGGTCCTCTTGGCTGTAGCTGTCCTCCACAATTCTGAAAATGATGAAAGAACACTCCTATAGCTTCTCCAGTCAATTCCCTGACAACCCAGCTCCACAAACAACCAATGAATCCTCCCTCTGTGCAGTGGTGGCTCCCAAGCTGCGTGCTCTGCTACAGAAATGCGTGGGACCTATAGTTGATGGTTCTTGTAGTCTCAGTGATGAAGGAAAGCCTTCCTGGGGTGGCACTCGAAGTCCACCGAAGAAAGGTTGAGCTTCTCTCCTTGGAAAGCTCTTGTGCTGAACAACACAATATTGGCTCAACTAAACAACCAAGGCAAATTTAATTTTCAAATAGACAAAAAAATACCCCTATTGCTCCCTCATTCCTTCCTTTTATAATTCTTGGCCATGCATTCCTTATGGGTCCCTCAACCAATTCGATTTGTGTCAAGGAATTCGAATTCCTTATTCCCTAAGTGCGTACTGCATGTGGGCCCCATATTTCACTAGAGCCACAATTTTTCCCTTTTCCTCCTAAGTCCCAATGTCGGAATTGCATCCTCTCCCAAAACCCATCTCTAATGTTGAAAATCAAAATTGGGGATATTACACAATAAGATCAAGTCATCGGCGAAAAGGAGGAGCAAAATCAGCACCTAATGTAGAAGATAGCCATCCCCCTCCTAGGTATGTTCATGTAGCAAAAGACTCCAACTCATCAACATAAATCCCGAAGAGAGTCGACAAGAGGGGGCAAACCTGTTTGACTCCGATGGTACTCTGGAAATTGGAAAGGCCATTTGCCATCTTGAGTCGTCCCAAAATTGACTCATACAGTCTCGTAATTGTTGCCAGGAGGGTCTCAAATATGTCAATGCCATGAAGCCTTTGGAACAAGGCCTCCCTCTGAACTGAATCAAATGCTTTCCAGAAGTCTACAAAGCAACTATAGACCTTTGAAGCACGATGATAAGCATCCTAAATAATGACTCGGAGAGTGAAGAGGTGAGCAATTGTCTGGTAGTTTGGTTGAAAATTTGCTTGTCCTCGAGCCCTAAGATGATGACTATACAATTCCTTAGAAAGCCATCAGTGTAAGATTGTGGAATAAATCTTGGAGAATGTATGGCCCACCATGATAGTTCAATAGCTGTTGGGATCATAACTACTCCTTGATTTGTGGATTGGGTGAATAATGTGCCTTGTCTAGGAGGAAGGAAAGCCTAAACACACCACATGGTTAAATCAATCTGCAATATAGGACTCAAGAGATGGGATGCCATGTTTAAGGAATTCAGCTTGAAGCCTTTCCTCATCAATTGCTCTATTAGTATTCGTAGCTCTGACTACTCTCATAATGTCCCTGCCAAAAAAGAGGTGGCATAAGGAGGGGGGGAGGGGATGCGGATGGTAGGTTGTCCAGGAATGTCATAGAGGAAGGTTGTGTGGGAGAACAAGGATTGGGGATCGAGGTTAGGCAAGATGGCATGGTGTTTATGAAAAAGAGTGAAAATTCTTAAAATCAGAATCTTATTGCAGCAAATGATATTATTTCTCATAATTGTTAATTAATTAACAATTTATCTGCTACGGAAAATATCAAAATAAATACACTTCAACCTTCACAAATAAAAATATTGCAGAAGAATAATGCGCTTGAAACTGAGAAATGCTAGCACACACACATAAAAAAGAACACAATTGTTTTTGGACAAAAGTCCCCAGAAAAACCCAACTTGGGAAAACCGGTGCAACAGTTGAGGATTTTATTATTATGCAACAATGAGAAATTTTGAGTACAACTGAATGTCGAAATCTGGCAATCCTACAGAGAAAAATACTGGCAAAAATATAGTGACGAATTTTCCTCACCCAACAAGCAAACTCCTGACATGACTTGCCTTCAGAAATTCGTCTTCAGAGAGCTTTGATCGGGAGTATGGGTTCATAGCTTGTGAGGCCACTAATGAAGGATCACCTGCCATACAGGTTCAGAGGGAGTGTGCATTCCCCGCTACTAGCAGAGCATCTTCAGCATTTGGTATGTTGACAGTGGTGCTTCCCGCCACATGACAGGGGTCAAAGAGTACTTCTCAAAGCTTTCAGAGGGTGATACTGATATGGAGGTAGTACTTGGTGATGACAGCAATTGTTAGATCAGTCGGTGTGGGGACATTGACATTTGATAGGGGACCCAAACCTCCCTTGAAAGTGTCAGATGTTCTATATGTGCCTGGAATGAAGAAGAACCTGATATCCAACTCAGCACTTGAGGACAAAGGGTATGACACGTTGTTCAGGAGAGGGCATGTGCTTATATATCCTAGGGGAACTTCGGCTTCTTCAACTAGAGAGATTGGTGTGCGCCATGCCAAGGTGTACAAGTTCTCATTCCAACCCCTGATGGCATTGAGTAGCAGCACCTGAGACAGGACCGACATCACATCTAGCAGTTCAGAGTTGTGTGAGATTTGGCACCGCATGATAGGGCACATGTATCATGGGGCCTTGAGTACATTGCGGGAGATCACCACTAGTGTGCCAGATTTCAGTTCTTATCACCTTGATGTATGCAGAGGATGTGCTATGGGGAAGTTTGCCAGATCCCTTTTTCCTAACAGTGACGGCAGAGTGACAGGGATCCTTGACTTGATTCATACCAATGTGTGTGGTCGAATGTCTCATGTATCCTTGAGTGGCTATGAGTATTATTTTTATTCATTGATGACCACTCGAGGAAGACCTGGATTTATTTCTTGAAGACCAAGAGTGAGGTCTTCAAGCGGTTTCAAGAGTTCAAAGCTCTTGTGGAGACCAAGACAGGTAGGAAGATCAAGGTCCTCAGGTCGGACAATGGAGGGGAGTATACCCTTGGTGAGTTTATTGATTTTTGTGCTGAGGCAAGCATTAGGAGGGAGTTCACAGTTCCTTACTACCCCCAGCAAAATGGGGTTGCAGAGAGGAAGAACAGATCCATTGCAGGGGTTGCCAAAGCCATGCTTCATGATCAGGGGTTACCTTTATTTTTGTGGGCAGAGGCCTGCAACACTGTTGTGTACTTACAGAACAGGAGTCCACATCATGCCTTGGGGAATGTGACTGCGAAGGAGGCTTCTTCTGGGAAGAAGCCTGATGTTGGGCACTTTCGTATCTTTGGGTGCCTTACATATTCCTATGTCACCAAGGAGAATAGGACCAAGCTAGAGCCCACTGCAAACAAGGGCATCTTTGTGGGCGATAGTGAGACCTCGAAAGCTTATCGGATTTATATTCCTACGCAGAGGAAAGTGGTTGTCAGGCGGGATGTGAAGTTCGAGGAGGAGAGAGCTTTCAGGAGGTCACGGGAGTTAGAGTATCCAAAGTCACCAGACCCTCAGGAGCAGCTGAGTTAGTCACAGGGATCTAGTTGTCAGGGGTCAGGAGGTCCATCAATTACAATGTCAGGTCCATCAGTGAGCAATGGCTCTCAGAGTCAAGTGGGTGGTTCTTCGGGCAGCATGCAGGGCAGTCAGCAAAGCAATTCACAGGGTAGTCCACTAATGGACAGTTCGCACGGTACTTCAGCATCCTACAGGCATAGATTCGAGCATGAGGTTAATTGGCAAGCCTTCAAGAGTTTAGGCTTTTGATGATGATGAGGATTCTTTCACTCCGGTGGGAGAAGTATGCTCAGGGAAGAGGAAGCCCAAGTGGCCTCAAGATACCTTGTGCAAGGCCACATCAGCCGCTGGGCTGAAGAGACAGGTTAGAGAGAGTAAACCACCTGAGCGGTTATGTAGTTACATGGCATTGGTAACAAGCATTGTTGACTCTGAGCCTTCTAGTTATGAGGAGGTAGACAGCCAGCAGGTCTAAGAGAGGCCATGATGGAGGAGTATTCTTCTATTATGAAGAACGATGTTTGGGAGGTAGTTTTGAGGCCTGAAGGTAAATCAGTTGTTACTTCCAGATGGCTCTACAAGGTAAAGCACGCTGTAGATGGCAGCATCGAGAAGTTCAAGGCTCGATTTTTGGCAAGAGGGTTCTCACAGGTAGAGGGAGTTGACTATTAGGAGACCTTCACTCTCGTAGCTCTATACATCTATTCGCTCCATTATATCGATTACAGTAGAGATGGGTTGGAAGATCCACCAGATGGATGTGAAGACCGCATTTCTAAGACCGCATTTCTCAATGGCTTCATTTAGGAGGAGGTTTATATTGAGCAATCGCAGGGCTTTGAGGTGCATGGGAAGGAGTCCCATGTATGCAGATTGAAAAAGGCACTCTGTGGCCTAAAGCAAGCTCCTAGAGCTTGGTACTCGAGGATTGATACATACTTGCAGCAATTGGGTTTCACAAAGAGTGAGGCTAATCCGAACCTATACTTCATTGTGGTGGGTGAGGAGCCTCTCATTTTGGTGTTGTATGTTGATGACTTGATCATCACTAGTGCAGAGAGACTCATTGAGGGCTGCAAGAGAGATCTTGCTTCAGAGTTTGAGATGAAGGATATCGGCTTGATGCATTATTTTCTGGGATTGGAGGTGTGGCAGGAGGAGGGGCATTTCTTCCTGGGACAAGGGAAGTACATTGTGGATATTCTTAGTAGATTTCACATGGAGGACTGCAAACCCATGTCTACACCTATTATCATTAACTGGAAGAAGCTTCACGCTTCTGATTCCGAGTTGGTGGATCCTACTCTATACAGACAGTTGATTGGTTGTTTGATGTATTTGGTCAACACTTGACCAGATATATGTTTTGTAGTTAACACTGAGTCAGTTCATGTGTGAGCCCAAGAGACTGCACTGGGTGGCTGCAAAACACATTCTTCGTTACTTGCAGGGGGTTGTGGATTTTGGTTTGGATTATAGACAGGGTGATGGAGTGAGATTGGCAGGGTACACGGATTCAGATTGGGCAGGTTGTGCTTCAGATAGGAAGAGTACTTCCGGGTGCTGTTTTGGGTTGGTTTAGGCAGTTGTGTCGTGAATCAGCCGAAAACAACATTCAGTTGCATTGAGCTTAGATGAGGCAGAGTATATGGCTGCTAGTTTGGCTAGTTGTGAGGCCATAAGCTTTCGCAAGATGTTGTTTGGTCTATTTGGTCAGCCATTGAGACCTTCAGTAATTTACTGTGATAATCAGAGTTGCATAAAACTCACGGAGAATCCAGTTTTTCATGATAGGTCAAAGCATATTGAGATCAAGTATCATTTCATTAGAGACTGTCCAAAAGGGAGTTGTCAAGCTTGAGTACATTTCCACAAATGAGCAGGTAGCGGACATTTTCACCAAAGCCTTACCACGGGGCAAGCATGTCAGAAACAAGATGGGAGTGGTGAGGAACACTTTCCTCGGTAAGAGGGAGTGTTAAAATTTGGGTACCAAAGGACAAGTGGTTCTCTAAGGATTTGATCTTTGGCCTAGGGAAAAGTGTCCAAATTTATTTGTACTTTTCTCCTAAAGTGACTTTATAAGTGGTAAAGTCAATTTAATTTAAAAGTGACTTTATAAGTAGCAAAGTTACATTAAAAGTGTCTTTATAAGTGGTAAAGTTACATTCTAATTTAAAGGTGACTTTATTAAAGTCAATGAAGAATTAGAAAGTGAAAAAGTGACTATGGAAATAAAAGGCTAAGTGGGTCTTTATTTAAGTGGGTGAGTTAAAAGATAGAAAGTGAGAATTAAATGCACATTTATTCTCATCCCTAGATCTAAATGAATTTCAGCCATTAGATCTTAGGGTAACCCAAAAGGTCATTTAGAGAATAAAAGGAGAAGAGAAGAGGAAAAGATCAATTCATTCTTTCATGAGCATTTGTGAGAAAGAGAAGAGAGAGCAAGGAGAAAATTTATGAGCAGTGAGAAAGTGAAGGAGAGCAGCAAGAAGACATTTCAGCAAATTTGGGCAGCAGTGTTTATTAGCATGCATCCCAAGGCAAAACCATACAGTAGGAGAAAGGCACAGAAATCAAGAGGTACGGCGGCAAAGGAACAAATTTCGAGGCAAATTTGGGCACGAATTTCGAGGCAATCGTACTGCTAAAATCTGTACAATCCATACAGCAAGTTTTGGGCACGCTTTTCGAGGTAGGTCATACAACATTTAATGTTGTTTTGTTGCTGGAAAAAATTATGTTTTGGTTGTTCGTTGATTGGCACGAAAATCGAGATAAGTTGTAATTTGTCGTTGCTGGAATTTTTACTGTGCAATTTAGTTTCTCTATAAAAGCATTTACATAAATAAAGAAGAGCTCTCAAACTGGTTTTCCCCAAGAGTTGTAGGGGGTTTTTCCAGGGTCACATTGTCCAAAAATCACTGTGTTAGTTTTTGTGTGTGGCTGTCATAATTTTGCTGTGTTTTATTTCTGCAAGTTCAACAGTTGTGAAATCTCTAAATTTGTGTTTTCAGAAAATATTGTCCTTTCCAGATTTTAGAATTTTTATCATGCTTGGATTTAAAACTAAATGCATGGAGTGATAAGGAAAATTGTTAACCGGAGTGGGGGTTGAAATTTCTTCAAATTGCTTCAGGATCATGGAGAATACTTCAAAAGATAGTCTTTAAGTGTGAAAAAAGTTCTATTGAAACCTTTCAAGCATTAATGTCCTACAAGGTTTGTTAAGAAACAACCCAAGGTATGTCTTAGCTTATAAGTCTTGTTACAAAGATCTCTTTATATAAAGGTACGATCATTCTTCTTTTAAATTTTTCTCTACATTACTAAGATTGTTATGTCTAGCGTTTTGTATCGTAAGAGATTCTTGTTTGGGTGATTAATCATTAGATTGAATCTACCCTCATTATATCATTCGTATGGAACCCTAAAAGGTTCTCTATAAAACCCTAACCTAAGGGTCTGTGACTGTCTATAGTTATGAAACCCTAGTCTACTTAGGGTTAATGATGAAGTCTAGCAATCCTATTCTCTTGTTTAGATTCATGGTATTCTTATAATAAAAACCCTAGTCCTTTAGGGTTTGTTGTTAAAGTTTAAAATGATGCCCTAGACCTTTAGGGTTTGGTAAATTGTTGTTCATGACCAAAACCTTTGTAATGTCTAGAATAAGATTCTAGGGATAAATCCCTAGGTGTATGTTCATATGTTTGATCAAAACCCTAGCCTAGAGAAAAAAAAATTGATATTTGTGTC
Source organism: Pinus taeda (assembly GCA_000404065.3). Lineage (NCBI taxonomy): Eukaryota > Viridiplantae > Streptophyta > Pinopsida > Pinales > Pinaceae > Pinus > Pinus taeda. The sequence goes on along the minus strand of APFE030252855.1, from coordinate 11,915 downwards.
CTGGGTTTACCTAGTAGAGATTGTTGTATGCTTATGAAATCGTGTATGCTTATTGTTGTCTTTAAAATAAAGTGATTTAACTATGAGTCAATTAATGTAGTCATTAGAAGATTAGGTGTTCAGAGTTACATCACTACTACTCTCTCTTCTACTATGTAAGGAGAATTTAATATATCTATTCTCTCTAATTCTTCTGTGCATTCCTATCTCTGCTCATGTGTGTAAAACCTGACACTTTGGGTAATGAAAAAAAACTAGCTGATTTATAAGCATTTTTAAAATATCATTGCTGGTTTTGAACTAAGTTGCGGATTTGTAAGGCATATACTTCAAAATCAGCAGTAAAACATTGATTTAGAGTGTTTTCTTTAGGTTTTGGGTCAATTTAGTTCATTGTTATGCACTTTTTATTGCAGAAACAAGGGGAGATTGTCACAAATTTATGAAAATTCTGACTTGTTTTGACACAAATATAAATTTAAAGAGAATATTTGCTGATTACTAGAAGTGGCAAACTTTTAGGTACTTTATTGCAAATCAGCAGGCTTTTGTTGCAGAATTGAGGTATTGTATTCCCCCACATTTGGGGAATTGTAATTCAGGGATACCCCCACCAGTTGGCATACACCAATTTGGAAGTGAGAGAAGTTATATCAGTGATGTGGACCTACTTCTAAAGTTTATTTGGACACCTTTGGGTTCTTTCAGCGTAGGTACTTGAGGTGATAACATGATAACAAGAATTGCTGATGTTGATATTCCTGTAAATTACTCAAACAGCTTGAAGAGAACTCAAAGAGAATTTCAGGCAAGAAGAAATCCCAAGGTTGGTTAGAATTTTGAAGCTTTTGATAAGAACTAATATTAAGGCTTTGATATCAACTGATATGAGCACACAACAGCTATGCAAGGTCACCCACACACAATGTAAATTCCTAACGAAAAGTTCATAGTGATAACGAAAACATGCAAGACAATACAGCATAAAAAAATTTCAGTAAACACCAACAACCCAGAAATGCTCCCAACATGCCAAAAATGGGCAATTTTATTATATAAACTGTTGGTGTACAATGTGAAATAGAAAGAGTACACTTGGGATTGCACAAGGCAAGCTACAAGCCTCAGGTGGTGGATATGCCAATGCCCAACTGCTGCTGGAATTTATCTATCAGAAAATTTGCGCTGGCCCAGTGATTCTGCACTATTGCCTGTGTTGAGACTCTGATTTGACCCCTCATATCTGCCCAGAAAATTCCGTAAAAATAGATTTGAGGTCCTTGCCAAAAACTCAGGAAAACCCAAAAAGGGTTTCCACTAGTTTTGACGCTCCAAAATTGACCTCAAATTCCCAGCACTCCTCCACTACCAATAAATTTCGGCCTGCAGGAAATTGTGTCTTTACACCCCTCCAAAATGATGGAAAATCTCCCTTGTCCCCCTTCTAACTCCCACACAACAACCCAACTCCAAATTCCATTGAACAAGACCACCCACAAACACTCACTCTCAATGAGTGCATAGGCCTGGGCAACGACTGCGCAGGCTTAGTCAGGGAATTTCGTACTGGAGTGGTGGACTCACTTCTGCTCTGTAATTTCCTCTCTCCTCTAGCAAATTCTGCAAGTAGTGTCTAGCAAATGGGTGTGGCTCCTAATTCTCGGCACGAACTCTCCAAAGGATAGCGTGGCTCTGGTTCTGCGTCCCAACTTAGCTCAGAAAATTCGTGGCACCTGTGCTATGTCTCTTCCTGCCTCCACAAGACAATGGTGATACCTTCCTAGGGTGGAACTCGTAATCCACTGAAGAGAAGGGTGAGTTTCTTCCTTGGGAAACTTTGCTGCTAAACAGCGCTTGTGACTCAGTTGAACAGCTTGAGAAACAACAAAGTTTGTCAAATGATCAAAAGCCCCTAAAATGAGAGCCTCACCTCCAATTTATAGCTAGCCATCCCTCATGCTCCTTGTGTGCTCCACCCATCAAATTCCCTCTCTCACCTAATTTGAATTCCTCCAAGGGGTGTGTATTTCCTTGGAGTGGCCCCAACTCTCCACTTCCCATCAAATTTCTTGGCTTTTCTATTGTTTGGGGGTGGCACCTTTATAATTTTTCCTTTTCCACCCACTTTTTCCTAACTTTATATGCCAAATATTTATTAACTGCCAAAAATTGCAAACTTGAGAATTCCCTTAACATAATTATCAATTGGGAACATGACACACACAAGTAGGAAAACCTAATAGCAAGTATGCAAGTAACACAAGAGATCACCAGTGTTGTAGACCTACTGTACACTCATTTGCATTATATATATATATATATATATATATAGAGAGAGAGAGAGAGAGAGAGAGGATTACAAAAATGCAAGGGATTGATCAGCTTTGAACAGTAGGTGTGTAGAGGTGGGCATCACAAGCAAGCAGACATTGTCAAGACCATAGCTGCAAGAACCGTCCCCCCAAGGATCAGGAGGTGGAACCACATCCCGTACGGATCACCACCGATCCTCCGGTGGAACCGCTGATCCAAAAATTGGATCCACAGTTTTGCCATTTTTTGTAATTCCTGGAAAATCGGATCCGCGAGGGCCCGATCCACAGTTCCGGTTGCCAAATCTGTGGATCCAGAAAGGATCGAATGCAGATCTGTGGAGGTTAGGGCGTGTATCCGCCGCGGATCACGAGCGGATCCGAGAGGTGGATGGTTCACACGGTTCTGCGGGAATTTTTTTTTTTTGGAAATTTTGAACTGTTATGTAAGGAACTATGCTTTCTGAACACTCCCAAGGTGCCCCTTAATGCTCCCTAATGGTAATGTTAAATTCTTATAGTAAAAGCCTTTTACTTAAATTTTTAACATTACCATGAAATGACTCAGGATGTTTGAGAGTGGTTCCAAGTTCCAACCTCATCGGACTTCATATGAAAAAAATAGAATTTCATATCCCATTCAAAATTCAGCAGACTTACTAGTTTTCAGTATCAATGTGATTGCAGCATTTCATTGGATTATATCATGTATGAGGGCATGTGATTGGCATTTAATCAAGAGCATCGAGCCCTATATCAATATGTACCCCAGTGTTGGTGTTGTTGATTGTTGAACTCTTTTTTCATAGCCTTAGCAAAAATGTACTCTCCACTCAAGTCAAAATCATTGATCAGGCATGTTAAGCTTACTCTACCATATTATAAGGCTTGGATTAGGCCATTTGATCAAAATTGGGCAATGTTGACTAATATCTCTAGAGATACGAAGTAGAGGCAAAGGCTAGACAAGAGAAAAGTAATCTAGATTCTAGATGGTTGATGCTGAAATAATTAATCATTGATGTACAATGGATACCATATCTATCTTGATTTACGTAAAAATATGCATGTTTTCATGTCTTCTACAACTAATTTGGTATTTTGGAAGTTTTTTTAATATAAATGCAAAATATATATATATAGATAGATATATAGTAGACCCTTCCAAGATGCTTCGCTTCCTAGATTTTTAGGAAATTGTTGGACTTTCTAAGTCTAACCATTAGAAACTCTCCATGTACTTTCTGATTTATTCCTTCCTACTTGTTCTGATTAATTAACAAGTTATTTACCATGTAAATACTGAAAATAAATACAAGTACATGCTCAACACATTACAGATCATCAATTGAAGGAAATAGAAACAATCACACCAAATGACACCGTTATTTTTAGACCATTGTCCCCGGAAAAACCCAATGTGGGAAAACCGGTGCAGCGATCTAAGGGTTTTCTTATTAAGCAATATCAGAGTACAATCTGGGTGCCAAAACCGGCCTACCCAACAGAGAATTTCCTTGGCAGTAATACCTCTCAGTTTCAGACAAATTTACTGGCTGAAACCCCGAATAATCTTTCCGGCAACTCCTCAACTCCAATCTGCCCCAGAAACCCCAGCGCCTGCCTTTCTAGACTGCATCAGTCCATCTCTGCCCAACACTGGCCTTATGTCACCCAGAATGGGTCTGTGTCAGCCTTAGGAGGCCCTGCATCAACCTTCTAGCCCTCTACGTCAACAACATTGGCCTCTCTAAAGCTCTGCGCAGCTCCCAGCTACCTCTGTGTGGCCCTGCGTGAGCCCTGGCTACTACTGCGTCACTCTCTCTGGCTCCTGCGCTACTCTCCCAACACTATCTCTGCCTCTCCGTCTCTCTGTACTCAATACCCCTCAATTGCAACTCCGATCACTGATTCTATCTCTCTTAACAAACCCCGCTCTAGAGAATAGAATGACTGATCACTCTAGTGTATTCTCCAAGTGACCCTCAAGCCGAGATTAAGTCCCTAATCAACAGCTAAGATTAGATCTGGCTTGATCCATGTCTTTTGGACCATTCTAACACAGTTTCATAGTAATACACATTAATATTTTAATTTCCTTAAGTTTAGACTTAGGGACTCCATTAAATTATATTAATTATTTTAACATCTCCTGAACTATTTAAATTCTGCCCAAACTCTTTCTGGGTATTGGAGATCTCATGTGCCCCAACCTCTCTACCAAATTTCATGGCAAGAACACATCCGATGCTACCCCAAATCAACACTCCCTCTTAGCGAGGAGTGTGCTCTAATAATACTCCTCACTAAGTATCACCCTGATCATATGGCATCGGTCCCTGCGCTGATTCTAGGCCTGTTGCCCACCATCCTTTCCACTGTTGTATCTTGTACTGTTGCCCATGGTTCTACCATTGCCACTACTGCATCTGTACTACAGCTCCCTCTACATTCATGCTACCGCTGGTCCTTTCTCCCAGCACTGCATCCGCACTGTACCTCCTCTCATCATGTTACATCGTGCTGCCCACTGCTGCACTGCAACTCAGTTACTGAGAAGTAAGTAACTAATCTCCCAACTCTGACCTCTCTGTTGGGCTAGAGATCCTCCTGATGCTGAAGCTCCCTCTGCCACTGACAAGTGCTCCCTCTCTGACCTCTGCGCTATTGCAACAACTCCCTGCATCTCGCACCATAGCACACCTCTCTGTTCTATCTTGCACTGATGCAACACTCCTGTGCCTCTCGCACTGCTACAGCCTTCTAGCTTTGCGTTGTCTCGAGACTCCTGCACTGTAGCTCTCTCTGCTGCTCCATCCGCATCCATCTCTACCCACATCAGCTAGTCTTGCTACTCCTCTTTGGGGCTCCCGTAGCAAGGTCTAATCCAAGAGGCTGGGTACCTTGAGGATCCTGCCCCTCATCGTCTGTAGTCCACCTGACTACAACTCAATGTCTCCCCACTTCCGCTCAAGCAGTGTGTGTGCACTCATGGCACAGTCATCGTCTGTCAAAACTTCCTTCTCTGCCCTTGCTAGCCCTGCCTTAATTTCAGAAGACTCTCCCTTACTCTTCTTCCTTGGACACTAGGTCGCATAATGACCCAGCTCCCCACAGTGGAAGCACTTGATCTTGGAGAGATCCTCTTCTTCCGCTTTTCCTACTTTCCCTCAGATGCTAGGGCAACATCTTCCTCCTCCTGCTTGACTTTGATCCCCTTGCTGCTGCTACCCGTCTATGACTGTCGTTTGATCTCTTCTTGGCGAAGAGCAACCCACATCTTGTCCCAAGGTGGAAAAGTCCCTTTGCCCAATATGCTCTGGACAAATACCTCCCAGTCTTCTAAGACAGCATTCACGATTGTCCTCACCATCAATTCCTGATTCGACGTGGCTTCTATAGCAGTCAACTGATCTCAGATCTCATTCAGTCCTCCGAAGAAGGTGTCAATCGATTCTCCCTTCTTCATTTGATACGACCTCAATTGATTCTCTAGTAACATTCTTTTTTGCACAAAAGTATGTTGGCACAATTTCTTGAGGGCCTCCCACATCTCATATGTCATTTCCTTCTCGACAATGTGTGGTACTACATGGTCCTTGACCCCGTCAAGGATGATGCTCTTAGCCCTCGCCATTGCCTCCTCGTACTTGTCGTTATCATTTGGGTCGACTGCAATAGCTATAACCTTCAAGGCGAAGCTCTTGACACGATTTCTGTCAAGTACGAATAAGATTTTGGCCTTCCAGACTACGAAGTTTGATGCTCCGTCCAGTCTGTCCTAGTCTCTTACTCCGTGTAGTGCCATGATGCTCTTCTACTTCCCTCCTGGAAGTTCTCGATCTGACTCCCTCTGAGTCTCGATTTCCCTCCTGGAAATCCTTCTGTCGATGTCGAGATGCCCCCTACTCTGATCGTCTGTGCAACCGCACCATTGATCTGGGTTTCTCAACTAGAAACCCTCGGTAGCAACTCCCTCCTCTTGGCCTTGCCCTAACAGGTATTGTTCTAACTATAGTACCTCACCAGCTCCACTCTGCAATGTCCAACAGCCTTCTAAACCCCAGCAACCTAAAAGTGAGAGCTCCTAGGATCTGCGCAATCCCGGCATCAGCAACATGGCCTCCTCAGCCAATTGCGTCAGCCCTCCTAGCTTTTGTGTGGCTTTGCGTGAGGCTCCCTTTGCCTTCCTTAGCCTCTGCACTGCCTCTTCCTGGCTCACCTTTGATGACGCAAGCACTGCGTCACCCTTCCCTTGTTGTTGCTCTGCTAGAAACAGCTTTTGTCACCTCGGGATAGTTGTTTTCTGCTGTTATTGCTCCGCTCGGCTAATGTCCTTGGTCCTCCTGTGATCTGCAATCACGCTTCGATACCATGTTGGAATTTCTAAGTCTAACCCGTTAGAAACCCTCCATGTACTTTCTGATTTACTCCTTCCTACTCGTTCTGACTAATTAACAAGTTATTTACCATGTAAATACTGAAAATAAACACAAGTACATGCTCAACACATTACAAATCATCAACTGAAGGAAACAGAAACAATCACACCAAACGACACCGTTATTTTTGGACCAATGTCCCCAGAAAAACCCAATGTGCGAAAACCAGTGCAGCTATCTGAGGGTTTTCTTATTAAGCAATATCAGAGTACAAACTGGGTGACAAAACCGACCTACCCACCAAAGAATTTCCTTGGCAGTAATACCTCTCAGTTTGAGATAAATTTCCCATTTGAAACACCGGATAATCCTTCCGGCAGCTCCTCAACTCCAATCTGCCCCAGAAACCCCAGTGGCTGCCTTTTTGGACTGCGCCAGCCCCTCTCTTCCTAGTGCTGACCCTGCATCACCCTGAATGGGCCTGCGTCAGCCTTCTGGCCCTCTATGTTAGCAATGCTGACCTCTCTGAAGCTTTGTGCAACTCCCGGCTACCTCTACGTGAGCCCTGGCTACCACTATGTCACTCTCTCTAGCTCCTGCGCTGCTCTCCCGACACTATCTCTGCCTCTCTATCTCTCTGTACTCAATGCCCCTCAGCTGCAACTCCGATCACTAATTCTATCTCTCTTAGCAAACCCCGCTCTAGAGAATAGAATGACTAATCACTCTGGTGTATTCTCCAAGTGACCCTCAAGCCCCCTCTTATACTTTTCTTGTTGACATATCAACGGCCGAGATTAAGTCCCAAATCAACAGCTAAGATTAGATCTGGCTTGATCCATGTCTTTTGGACCATTCTAACACAGTTTCATATTAATCCACATTAATATTTTAATTTCCCTAAGTTTAGGCTTAAGGACTCAATTAAAAATATTAATTATTTTAATATCTCCTGAACTATTTAGAATCTGCCCAAACCCTTTCTGGGTATTGGAGATCTCATGTGCCCCAACCTCTCCACCAAATTTCGTGGCTAGAGCACATCCGATGCTACCCCAAATCAACAGAAATGACACTTCCATGGATCCGCTTCCAAAAAACTTCCCCGCTTCATGCAACATTGGTCAAGACTCCCATTTGTGTGATTCTATATTTTTCTTTTCATTGGATGCTAGTGGTTCTTCAATCAAAAGACAATAAGGTGTTTTCAAATGAAAAAAATTATCATTCAAGGTGAATTAACAAATAACTATCTCAATTTCTTAAATAGTATGCATGCATTTACTTGAGCAATAAATTCAACTCGAGACATTCATGAAGAGAAATTCTTCAATATGAATAAAGTACGAAAGTATGTCTATGATGGGGCTCCAAACAGGTTAGTAGAGAAAAAATGTGCAACGAAATTGAAGAATGCTATGTCCTCCTGAAATCTGTAATAAACTTCACACTAAATAGTTGCTTTCTGAGAGGATCTTATCCATTTTCATCAGAGGCAGAAGTAATTGTCAAGTGAATATCAAAAATCATTAGCATAGAACATGTAGAGTCTGGTTGAGAGATCACTAAAATGTTTGTGTATGTATAATATAAACTTAAATCCACAACGGTCTACAAATAAAGAATTAATGTGAGACTCAAACATCAAGTTGTGTAACTCCTTGAATTTTGAGTTGTGTATCATATTATCAAGGCTAACCACTCCATTAGAGATATCCCTTAGATTTCAGTTCATTCTATACTGACAACAAATTAGCAAGTATCAGCAACTTGATAGAAGAGATACCTTGTCCAAAAACAAGATTCTATGATTCCAATTGGTGTCATAGGGTATGCAGTAGACTTTATATCTCCAGAAGTCTTGTCTGTCAAAGCTCTTCTCAATGCCTGCCAAGTCGTTAAAAAGATGAGAAAAACAACCATAAAGTAAATAGTTTAATCAGTGTAGAAAGGAACCAACGTAACCATCACCACCAATATTATAAATGCCTAGAATCTTTCCTACTGTACCTTTTAATTTTAAACAAACTAGCATAGAGTTTTCTGTGAAATTATCATAATTCCTTCATAGATTACTCCTTTGAAGGAGGACCTTCAATATAGTCAATATCAGAATGTGAGAATTCACAGAAATAAATTGGTCCTGTTATGTTAGAGAGAAACTTGGTCATTTTTTTTGTTTGAATTGTTGAGTAGATTACTTCAATAATCAACTCAGTACATCATGGGACAGAACAGTTCCATCACACACACAAAAAGCACTCTGTTTGACTAGCACAAGTAGAAAAAAATTCTTCTTAAAGCTCCTCATCTCCACTAGATTAAAAGAAGAGGGATCCTCCTGGATAGTAATCACACAATGATACCTTCACAAAAAGCTAATAGCAATTAATCTGCCTGAGTGCCACAGGGATTTACAGCATAAGGTAGGTGTGACAGATGTTGCTTGTGCTTTGTGAGGCAGAACTTGATCAATTTTACTGCAAATAACAAACAAGAGAAAGCAGTCAAAGACTCAAAGGGGTAAGAATCAAGATAAGTCTCTCTATTATAGAGACAAATTCTCTATTTCAGTGCTATTCAAACCCTGATTAGGCAGGCAGGGAGGGTCGGTCTCAGACTCACTGATGACAATAACATTGATATAGTTGATGCTCTAAATGGTATTTCCAAAGTACGAATAATAATGCAATTCTAAGACCATACACCTTTCCTGGAAGCTGCAAATGATAACGCAATAATGTTAGAGAAATGAAAAGAAGATAAAATCATAGGGAAATAATACAGGGGCAAGAGGCTGACAAAGTAACATATCTGGTGACAGTTTATAATTTTTAGCAGAGAGACATCTAATTTTTTAGATTTCAGAAGATTTGCTAAAAAATGTTTGGAAGGAAAAGTGGTCAGCCTAGTTGCTTCTGTAGTGCTTAGTAAAGGATAAATTGTCTGCATCTATACACCGGTCACAATTAGCACAGGTATATACAATCTTTTCAGAGTTAATGGTAATATAAAAGTAGAAGCCGCCCTAGGTAGCTTTCTCACTTCTGTTTTTAATATTTTTGATCTATAATTGCATAGACTAGGCTCCACAACCACATCAGCCAAATTATGCAACCCATCTACAGATTGCATTCCATTAACCTCCTCACAACAAGTCAATGTGAAATAACTCAGTCTCAAGTATGACTTGGCGATGGCAAAGGCCAAGAGCAAGAGTATGATTTGGACTCAAAGAAAAACTAAGAATAAAACACAAAGAAAATTTCTGAAATATTCAAAATTTCACAAACCAAACTTGGGGGTTCTCACTCCCTGACAAAATCCACCTCATAGACACCAAATAATACTATGCCACACAATTTTCCAGAACAGGGGACATGTGGGTATGGGTTTCGAGAAAGGATAGAAGTTCCCCCCAGAATCTTAAGCCACAATAATATTTTGAAATTTTGAAATTCCTCAAAATAACAACGTGATGCACAGAAATTACAATTCATGATTTCAGAAATATAAAAAATTATAACAAAAAACTAAAAAGCTATTTAATAAAAGTAAACAGGTACATGCTCAAAAATGGAAATATGATCCCAAGTGGCAAATTGCCCATAATATATGCCCAGCAAGCTGAGGAATACCACATAAGAATTTGGACACTGAATCCCAAGGCAGAATATATTCTAAAACAAAGATATGCTTGATACATCATTCAATGTGATGTGGATGCCAATACATGCAATGAAAACAATGTCCCATAAGAAAACCCCATACAGCCACCTTATTACTTAAGCTTTCGTCTAACCTAGGCCATGATACCCACCAGAAAGTGGGTAACCAATAGGAGAATATTTTTCTCCTCCTAGAAAAGCCAGCCACCTAGCAGCCTTATATGATCAGCAGATGACACGATCCCAGGATCCCCCACTCCTTGCTCCAGTCAAATTTCTCTCTCCCATCTAGAATTCCTTCTTGAAGGAATGTGGGTCATCCATCAGCATGTACTTTAAACATTTTGTAATCATGTGCTTTCACTTAATTTTTCAGGCAGACTAGTGTGAATCAACAGGTGATCTCGATGATTGACTGATCTTGACCATATTCTTGTTCTCTCACTTTATCTTAGGAGATTAGTCTTTGACTCTAGTCTAGTGGGACCTCCTCTGAGGCCTTGGGGATTTAGAAAAGACACTACTAGGAAGGCTTTGATTGAAGAAGCATGTCCATGGTATCCCATATTTGCCACTTTTCACCTTTCCCATCATTCCATCTCCATTCTTTGGGATGGTGGTCATTGGGCATGGGGATTGGCAGCCTCTCATCCTCATACTTGAGTCTAAGCTGGAAAACTTTGCCCCAAAGGTTCATGCAGCTAAAGAAAGTTAAAAGCATAAAAAACCTCAATGAAAGAAAAAGATAAAATGCAAAAGATGGGTAAGACATTTGATCAGGACATGGGCAAAAGCCTAGCATGAGCTCTAACCCCCTCATTAGCCATCACCCGGTCCTCAACCACATAATGCTCCATCTATAAAAAGAACCCTTGTATTGGCCCAACCCTAATGAACAATAAACTGACTCATCATTAAGGAGTATAAAATACTAAATCCCAAAAAGCAAGCTTAGTCTCTTGAGCTATGCACCCAATCAAAGTGAATCATAAAGAAGAAAAAGGCACACCCAAATCAAAGCAAATCATCAAGAAGTAAAAGGTGCGCCAGAGGGGTAGAAAAAGCAAGCCAAGAAAAGGGGTAAACCATGCCTCCACTATTGCTCGCTCCTTACATCTATACACTCAAGATGTTGGACCACCATTAGTTGGTCACTTGGCTATGGCACCCTGCCCTAATGTCATTCCCACCTCATTGCCACCATTTCACATACACCCATGGATTGATGGCCTTACTTGGGACTTGTCAATTCCCCTTGGAGGCTAGAAACACGTAATAGGGTTATCCATCTAACCATCCCTAACATAAGGAAGTAACTTGTTTATGGGACTCGATCTAGTAAGATATCTGAAGATGAGCTTTGTGTGAAGTATTACTCTAACCCAACATTAGGTATGGTCCCATATGATGCATCTATCGATATTGTACCTAATGATTGGTGATTTCCACTTGATCTTTGTAGGAATTTACAGGGTAAGTTCCTCAGACAGAACACCAAAAGGACACCGCTCACAAACAGATCACAGATCAATACACCAGTATTTTGACGTGGT
>APFE030252845.1:0-15194 GCA_000404065.3 Pinus taeda | reverse complement strand
GTGTCCACGCAGTCCAGTAAGAAGGAGAACTGCGGGTATACGCAGAGAGGCAGAAGGTGAACTGCGTAGCAACGCAGGCCAGTAGAAGGAAAACCGCGTATCGGTGTTAAGATCTTCTGTTGATTGAATTTTTCTGTTGAAAAGGTGTTCTGGGTTTTGTTCTGTTATTGTTGATCTGGTTATTTACAGTTGACTGTATAATTTACATGTACTTGATAATCATTTGATGTATATGGATCCAGTTTGAAAATTTATGAAAAGTGGTCCTTGAAAAGAAGTAGGGGGTTGTAGCTCCCTTTCAGGAGAGACTGGAAAACGAGAGAGAGTTGAAGCTCTCAGCAGGTTGCAGCCTGCGTACTGGTAAAGGACTGCACCAGTACAAGACCATTGTAAAAGGAGTTTCTAATTTGAAAGAAGATAGAGACATATTGCAGCAGGTGGTTTTCACCCACATTGGGTTTCCACCTTATATCTGGTGTTCTTTGATGTGACTGTCTGTTTTTCTTGTTCATGCTCATTATTTATGGTATTGGTATGCAAAAATAATTCAAAGTATAAATAAGAAAGATTTGGTAAAAGAATTTGATAATACTGATTCACCCCCCCTCTCAGTATTATTGTCAACACTTCAATGGTATCTTTGGCCAATTAAATCATCACAGACATCAATAGAAAGCTCAAATTTACTTTTCAATTATTTATTTAATTGAATTTGATTATATTTGTTTGAGTTCCAGATTTGGCATTGTGATTTTATTTTTGCATTTTAATTTTGTTTTGATTTCTTTTTGCAGGAAAACATTTTAAGACATAAGGAGAAAAAGATCTCAATCAATGAGAATGCTCCAGCAATTGAAAAATAGAAATTAGAGTCAATAAAAATTGATTGAGCATATTTCTTCTTCAACAAAATTTATTCTTAAGATTTCTTTTGAAACTATTATAAATAGCAGATTGTAAAATGTAATAAGGGGCTTCACTTCTGTGCAATTCTGGAATTCTAAAAGCACTTCTATAATAGGGATTTAGAGTTGTAGGTAAGAGGAGAGAAAATCTCAGATCTGGGGATTATTGAAGATTTTTCTCTTGCATACTGAATTATGTATGGAAAACAAAGCTTGCACTATTGCAGCTGTTGTTGTAACAGAAAAAGTTAAAATATTGCAAAGGACTATTGGAGACCAGAGCTAGAGAAATAGATTCAATAAATTGGTATTTCTAATATTATTGTTTCAAATACTAGTTTCATTTTATGATGACAGGAATGTGTCATTTTATTCATATTTGTGCACTATTGTCGATATGACTAATGTATCTCAATTATATGTTATTATTTATCTCTGCTCTTATGGGTTGAATTTTGATTTCTGAGTAACTATTTACTCAGAAATCTATCTTTTAATATTGATTTAACAAATAATAATATGTTGTGAACTATTTCTTCATATTATTGTTTAATTATTTGAATAACCGATTTAACAATGAATATAATTTTGTGAACTACTTCCTAAATTTTGTTGGTTGATTATTTCAGTCAAGAGGTCTCTTAATATAATGTGACTTGGTATTCATAATGTCAGTTAATTAAACTACATTTTTAACTTGATATTCATCATAAGCTAGAAATATTTAAATCCAAATCATTTAAATATCTTGCTCTCGATTGGGTTAGATCTATATCTTCGTAATTGAGATAGGATTAGGATTTAGTTCTTTTTTCTTGCATTACATAATAAGTTTGCATTTAGATTTAATTTTACATTATTATAAGTCATCTTCCCAAAGAGGCAAACTTTAGTTGTGGCTTGGCTGAGCCCCAAATCAACTTAAGGATCACTTTCTTGCCTTATCAGCAAGAGGGTTGATCTTATGTCTCTTCTCCATTAGTGGATGAACGCTATATTGTAAACCATTTTGGAAATTGAAAGAAGGTAATTGGACCTAGTTGAACCAGTCGGAACCGCCATTCCAAATGGAAAAGGAGCTTCTTTAAGGTCCAGATTGGGTGATTATCCCTCATGTTGTTGCAATGAATTTCGAGGCTTCAACATTTTGCCACTAGAAGGAGGGCCTGAAACTTGTTGTCTATTTGAGCCTTTGTATCCTAACATCTTATTTTTATTACAATGGCTCCTCTTAAACTTCTAATTTGGAGTTGTATTTCTAGACATCCATATTCCAATACTCCACCTGAAGTGGTAAGACTCTTGTCTCAGGTAAAGTTTAATGGTAAAAGAAATTCTTCTACATTTAATCATGCTTTATAATTCATTCAAAAAAATTCAAAATATACTTTTCATGATATTGATGATGGTATTTTATGCGGGACTTTTACTCTTACATTCACTGCAAAAGTCAAAAATCGGTGTCAATCACTTCCAGTTGCCTCAATTCACAACTGGGATCAACTTGTTACAATGTTCCTTTGTAAATTTGATGGTTGTAACTACGAACAGGTATGTGACAATTTTGAAGATTTACAAAGATTTGAAAATGAATTTTTGATTGATTTTACCATCAGGTTTCATTTAAATTGTTTGAAATTTAAAATTAAAGAAAAATCTACGAAAGAGGAATTATTAGATTGCTATGAACATATTTGTTCTCTTCCTCCCATTCATAAACCATGTAAAATTATTTCAAGCTTTGCTCAAACTCCTTCCAATTACATTAATACAATTTAAATTTCCAATATGAAGATGAAAACAAATGATGATGAAGTGGCCTGTATTATGTACAATCAATTCCTTCATTTAGTGCACATTTCCTACAATATTGATAGTGATCATAATGCATCTTCACATGTCAGTGAATCTCAATCACAAAGCTTGGGAAAATTTACTATTCAAATGCAATAAAATACTGGCAATAATCTTTAAGAAGATACCGCTTGGAAATCTGAAAATCAGAGCATAAATCAACAAGTACAAGCAGTGATTAAAATTCTCATTAATGTGCAATATGTTGTACAAATTTCTGAACTCTTTTATGATGAGCAAATTCTGAATTCGGGACAATAAACCAACATTCTTCAAGAAAGCACAAGTACACAAATGAATGATCTCAAATCTAAAATTTACAATGAGTAGAATGCACAAGAGTTATCAAATAGAGACATTTTTAAATACATTGCTTCTGATTCTCATTTTTCCCTTTATCCTGATATTTTTGCTGATAGCAATTTATCCCTTCTTAACATCAATTATATTTCAGAAAACAGAGAGGTTGATCTTAAAGAATTTCCAATTATTTTTTATCGAAATAGAAAATTAATTATTGATCATTCTTTTGGCATTAATGAACATGTGTTTCATATTCCTCTTGTTTTGATACATCGGATGAGATCGAAGGGAATTTTAATGAATGTCATGAAGTCATTTATGATAGTTACTTTGACATTGAGGATATTGATTTTTCTCATTCTCAATTAAATCCTCATGATCAAAGTCGGATTACATGTGAAAATGAAGAACACTTAATTCAGAAATTGTTTCAAATAATTCTCATTTTCAAACAATTAATCATACTCATGATCTCAATATTCAAGAAACCAACCCAATCTATGATTTATATGGCGATCAAGCTCTCATTCTTATTCATAATCATGATTCTCTTTCTAATTCACAAGTTGGTATTAGCAATCATTCGAATTCTATTATTTTGACCAAGTCTTGTGAAAAGGAAATTGTTTTAAGTTAGTCTCAACTGTGTTGTAACAATAATTGTAACATTAGTGTAAACTATGATTTGATTTTACTATTTTTCCTTCACTTATTTTGGTTAATTTCATATTTGTTTTCTTCTTTTAATTTTCAATTTTTAGATACTTTGTGATGACATATTGAGCAGCTAAGTATTGAACACTCAATTGATGTGTTGCCTGAATGGGAAAATGAAGTTTCACATTCTAATAATGAACATCAATAATTATTTCTCTTTCAATTTCAATTGGTGTTCATTTCTTATCAAGTACTTCTTTCTTTCTTTTCTCTATTTAGGCTTTTGTGATCCATTATGAATTAAACAAAGTCTTTTGGTAGAAATCGCATAAGAAAAAAATTTGGCCGACGTGTTTCAAACCAAGTGTGGTCACGATGATGAACCACACTTGTTGGTTTGAAACACGTCGGCCAAAAATTTCTCTTATGTGATTTCTACCGAAATACTTTTCTTACTTCTTTCTCTTCGAAGACAGTGTAAAAAAAAAGTGTATTTTCACAATATGACCTGCGATATGATTTAATTAATAATCTTCCATTGTATTTAATAGATCTTCATCCATATTTCATAGACCCCTTTGAAAAATATTTAGAAAGTTTACCTTCACAAAAATTGTTAATAGTTTAACACGTGTACATAATACTAACAAATTTATGCAAGCCATTGTATCTAAAAGCTCATTCTCACGATCTGGCCTGTCATCCCCTCTTTTGAATCTCTTCCAATCATTAATAGAAATTCATCAAGGTTTCTATGATCGAATTGAAATTCAATTGGAAAGGGAATTTCAAGAGAAGGTAATTGTAAATAAATTGCTAACGGTAACTATACATTTTAAATTCAAATTTATTTTATTTAGTTTAATTTTATTTGTATTTTTGTTACTAATAATTGATTTGTACATGCATGCAGGAATTGAATTACATGGTTACATTGAAAGTATGACTATAACTATTCATGTTTCCTTGATTAAGTTAGAATTAGAAATAGATTAATTTAGATTAGATTTCTTTTCTATTTGCGCTTATTTCATTATTTCAAATTTTAAATAAAGCAAGTAATGAATCTGATTTCTTCTGGGCATCCCCTTTCATTTTCGGAAAGTGGCTTAAAACATTTTAAAAGCTCTTAGATCATACATATTTCTAAAGCCCTCAATTGTCTTGTTTAAAAAAAAAATCATCATATTGATCATACATTAAGAAATTCTCAGATTTTGCTACAACTTAACAATTTTTTGATTCACAAGTATGTCTGAAAAATAGCTCATTTTCACCACTCGTCTTCCGATGTAAATTTGAAGTGGATGCAATATGAAAATTCATTATTTAGAATTTTTGGATTAAACAAGTAGGTGATGTTGAACATACGCAAATTTTGAGAAAATTTGGGAGAACTTGAAGATCCATGTGGTAAATTTTATAGTGAATTTTCTTCCAGGTACACATTTTAAAGGTTCATCTTCATCTATTGTTTGATTTTCTTTTTCATGATTTATTTCCTATTTATGTTCTTTTTATTTTTGAAGGTCTTCATTGTATTGATTTTGGAGACTTGAAACAAGCAAACAACTATTTTAAATCTGCAGCATGCTCAAGGAAGTATTAGTTGTTTTGTAAGAATTTGAGGATTCATTAATTTTCCTTATATATTTCATTAAAATTCCATTTAGATCTTTAAATACATTATAGGGAAATTATAATATCGCAACTCTCCTCATGAGAAAGTTGTGATAACATCTTCCTCCGATCAAATAATCTAATGGTTAAATCAAATTATTGAATGGAGTTTTTATAGAAAGGAAAATTTGAGTTGGGCACTTCAATTTTGGATACATTAAAATGTCTCAGTCTCATCGTATTGTCGTATATCATTATCAGAGCTTCCTTAAATGTCGGGACATTGGATATAAATCATCAATTGAAGTATTTCGATATCCACCCAATCCTGGACCCAATACCACATTTAAATGTAGTTTTGAAAGACATCGTATTCGTTTATAAATCACAATTTCGATTCGGATATACATTTAAGAGTTCTGATATCCTAGATCCAATAAGAGATTAAATCCATATAATTAAATGATCGAGTTTGTTCCATATAGCATATTGTCGTATCAATGATATTACATCTCGTATTCAAAATCCTCTGGTTGTTGATTTCTTATCAAATTCAAGGTTGGTCCCACTAATGAGACATGTCATCTATTACAATCCTATTATCGCAAGAACCATATCGACATTTCCTTTTGTTAACAATCATGATCGCCGATATGATTATTCTATGATAGAACTTCTCCATCGAAATTTCTCATTGCATATGCTCATATCGCAACATTGCCATCACAACACTTATATCGCATATTTTCTTGACATCCTCCGATGTGATAAAATCCGATATATGCCTCTCTGTTAATGAATTTTAAATATTATATAATATTTCATCACATATCGTCAAAGGTGAATCTCACAATTTGAAGTTATGCATGGCAAAAAAATTGTGATGCAAAAAATTCAATAAGACATTGCATTTGTATAAAAGATTTTAAGGCACTCTTGGGCAACCATTATGGTAATGAAGCAATTGATAACAAAATTGCAACATGGTTAAATCATTTTTATTTCTCTTATATTTGAGTTTTAGATATATCACTCTATGTTTAATATATGAAATTCAAGACCTCCCCATCTACACATCTCCATTTCATTATTTGGAATTCGTCTTAATTCTAAAATATTTATGAAAATCATGGAGTTGATATGAAACTTATAATATTATGAAAACATTCATCGTTGCAATGCATTAAAAAACATCATTTCATTCTCATCTCTGATGAATTCAGTTCACTTCAGATTCCTGAAACATGAACCATTGTTTTCTTCTAGTTTGTTGCTTGTTTTAGTTTAGATTTAATACGTGATAATTGTGTGTCAATAAAATTTTAGTCAATTCAACTTCTTCATCCTTTTAATTCTAATTAAAGGAAGAAGTTATATTTTGTTTGAGAAAATGATACCTCTCAAGTAATATTGAACACAATACTCCAAATGGTTAGTTCCATGTGCCCATTTTCATTTATTTACTTTTAGTTTCAGTTTTTTTTTTTTAATTTTTGCTAATATAAATCTCTTTTATGTAGCTCCTCATAAAACTTCTCACGCTTCCACCAAATTAGATTTGGAATTCACCTTCCTTTGTTCAATAATGATTCTCATTGAATCAGATACACTAGGGAGTTTCTGAACCTTTAATTTGTTTCTTTAAGCATTTCTTTTGCTATAAAATGGTTAAGATTATGCTTTGAAACAAAACAATTGACACCAGACAGAAATTTTTTCGTTGTCGCTGAATTTTATCATTACTTCTATCACAAGCCAAAACACTTATAACTCTGCAAGATCAAATTTATCTAAATCTTAACAAAAGAAGGAACATTCACATGATTATTTTCTTTTACTTCGTTTCGTTGAGACATTGGTATAAATTGTCTTGTTGGAGTTTATCTTTTAAAAATTTGGATTTTTATTTCACCTTTCACCTTCTTCTTTTTTTTATTTTTTATTTTTGATTTATTTTCTTACTCTAACTTAGGAATTATTTTTCTTTTCTTTTCAGTTTAATTTTGATTTTTATGACTTTGCTATGATATATGTGAAATGATTTTTCTTGTTCAATAACAATTGACATAGAGGGGGGAAATATTAATTCTACCTATATTAATGAATTTCTTTTATCATTAAAGGCATATCCTTATGGAACCATAATTCTTCTTGCTTTAATTTTTTTTCATGGAGGAACACACATCCTTTCTAGGTGATTGAGTTTACTTTTTCAAGGAAAGAATTGATTTTAGTTTAACACAATGAGTCCTTCCCACCCATCCACATAAAATCCTTTGATCGATAGTTGCAGGGAAAGAATTTGGAGCTAACATTATGAAAAGATTATGTCCATTAAACATAAATATCTATTACCATCCCCCCTCTTTCACTCAAATACGTCATAAATTATTAGCTTTCAAATGCGCTTATCAAAAGGGTGATAAAGGATGAAGCATGGGAAATACAAGTAAACTCGTCAAGGCTATAGACACTTGCTGGCAACAGGACTAGGCTTGTATGACATAAAAGACAACTTCATCGGGGTATTGTTCACGCTCGCTGGCAGTGAAGCGATGCCAGAGACAATTATAGAATGGATATATGCTTTATCAAAAACTCCTATCTATACCTTCTTCTATTTTTCATACGAAGTAGTTTTAAAATAAATTTTCCAAATTTTGAATTCATGAATTTTACTTGACTCTATTTTGAGTACTTATCTTTACAAACTCATATTGCTTAATCTATTTTATATGGGAACGTTTGAAATATTTTAATGTTAGACGATTCCGTAAACTCCAATATTTTTAAACTTTGGATAAATTAAAGTTCGTTACTTTTAATCAGAGATAACTGGTTCTTCCCAGCGTGTCGCCATTATTGTAGGGAAAACCAAACAACCCCCATTATTTCAAATAAAGCAGATTCTTTCCATTAATTTTTTGCTAAGCATATTTTATGATTTTTATTTAAGTTAATTGTCGTACAATTTTATCACTTTTTTCATTTTCGTCGGATTTATGTTTTGATTGTTTTATTGAATCCAACTTTTCACAAGATTTTCATTGATACTTGTTTCGATTCATTTGGTCAACCGGTTTGTAAATGACACTCCTTTCAAGTTTGATCGTTTTCTCGTCTTGACTAAAAATGTAAAAAAATGTATAATATTTCAATTTTTCATAGCTAATTAAGTTCAATGGTCATTCATTGTAAATATTAGCTCTATTTAGTTTTTACTAATATTCTTATATATTTTTCACTAACGGTCCTACTAAATGACCCAGCTAAATCATACAACGTATGAAAACGTGTTTCAGAATCTTGGTAATTTACTCCAATTTATTATTTTAAAACAAGTTGCCAAAACCAAATTCTCAAAATTGCAAAGTGGCTAAAGTCCAATTTGTAGGATTATTAATTCCACGTGAGCCCCACTTCATATCACTTCCTTCTTTCCAAAATCCCGATCTAAAATATGCAATCGAAATTTGTGATGCGATATCGCCTATCATAATTTTATTAAGCATCTTAATTTAAACATTTTTGAATTTGCGTTTGGAAAAATATGATCCATAAAAAAAATTAACATAAAGTTATTTTTTAACTTCCTTATACCTCTCGACACTATGACCTCACCCACCATCCACCTCACACACCCTCATCTCATCCTCCTTATCACTCCAAACTCTCCACTCATTACTCCCTTATTATTCCATTACCCAAACTCATTACATGAACTTCTCTCTTCACCCTCACATTAATACATGAATTATAAAAAATTGTATTTTAAATTTGTTTTAATATATATTATATTATTATTATAATATTCATATAATAATTATAATTTTTATATATAATACAATTATAATATTGATGTAATAGTATTTAATGAATCATTAAATTATATTTTTATGTTAATTAATTTTTGTAAATAATTAATAATTAATTAAGTTTAATCATTTAAATGCAATTAATTAGAATTAATCAATTAATAATAGAAATTTAATTTAGGATTAGAATTTAATTAACAAACTCTGATTTTTTGGCCTATGCAACAGAATTTCCATAATTCTGTCAGATTTGACTCATCAACTTTGGAGACTTATAGATTGAGTTGTACTAGGCCAAATGAGGCACAGGATGGCTCATTGGAAATATAAAATCATGGAAAACATTTTTAAGGAGGTTTCATGAACAGATTTGATCATTTATTAGGTCTAAAATCCAGCAGAATATCAAGCTCCGAATTTTTAAATAAAACTAATTTTCCAGAGTTTTATTTTCTACATTTTCATTTGCCCAAACCTCTTCGGAATGCAAATCCATTCGTCAATGAGATCTTTAGCCAATTAAATCATCACAGAAATCAATAGAAAGCTCAGATTTCCTTTTCAATTATTTATTTAATTGAATTAGATTAGATTTGTTTTAATTCCAGATTTGGCATTGTGATTTTATTTTTGCACTTTAATTTACTTTTGATTTTTTTTTGCAAGAAATCAATTGAAGAGATGAAGCAAAAAATATCTCAATCAATTAGAATGCTCCAGCAATTAAAAAATGGAATTTAGAGCTAATAAAAATTGATTTCGCAGATTTTTTCTTCAAGAAACTTTCTTGTTAAGAATTCTTTTAAAACTATTATAAATAGAAGATTGTAAAATGTAATAAGGGGCTTCTCTTCTCTGTAATTCTTGAATTCTAAAAGCACTTCTGTAATAGAGATTTAGAGTTGTAAATAAGAGGTGAGAAAATGTCAGATCTGGGGATTATTGAGGATTTTTCTTTTGCATTCTGAATTATGTATGAAAAACAAAGCTTGCACTACTGCAGCTCTTGGTGTAATTGTAGAAGTAATAAGATTGTAGAGGACTATTGGAGACCAAAGCCAGAAAAATGGATTCAACAAATTAGTATTTCTAATATATTGTTTCAAATACTAGTTTCATTTTATGATGGCAGTGATGTGTCATTTTATTCATATTTGTGCAATATTGTCGACATGAGTAAGGTGTCTCAATTATAAGTTATTATTTATCTCTTCCCTTATAGGTTGAATTCTAATTTCTAAATAACTATTTACTCAGAAATTTGTCTTTTAATACTGATTTGACAAATAATGATATGTTGTAAACTATTTCCTCATATAATTGTTTAATTATTCAAATAATTGATTTAACAATCAAAATCATTTTGTGAACTACTTCCTAACTTTTGTTGGTTGATTATTTCAGTCAAGAGGTCTCTTAATAGAATGTAACTTGGCTTTCATAATGTCAGTGAATTAAACTACTTAGTTAGCTTGATATTCATCATAAGCCAAACATATTTAAATCCAAATCATTTAATATCTTTTTCTCGATTGAGTTAGATCTATATCTGCCTAATTGAGATAGGATTAGGATTTAGTTTCTATTTCTTTGCATTATAGAATTAGTTTATCTATGTAAACTTTGAAACGGGAACTGATATTGTTACCCGTTTCGTAGAGATAGCAAAAAAGTAACCTGATTTTGAAAAGAGGTGATGCAGAACGCACATGTTTTTTTAGAGCATAGTTTTTGGCAGTTTAATTTTTTTATGTACATTACATTTTAAAATGGTAGTGATTTTCATGCTGATTTAAAAAAGTGAGTATTCTACATCACACCATTTTTTTAAAAGACTTGTTTTTTGGCTTTAAATTTTCTAATGTATAAAATGTAAGTAATTATTTTGTAAATTTGATAATTTCTGAAGTAGCCGTTTTCTTCACATTTTCTTGTTTTTTATTTTAATTTTAATTTTTTTTTAATGAGGTTTTTATTGTTTTTCATTTTTAAATTAGAAGGTCGATATTTAGAATTTTCGATATTCTACATATTTATACATCCTTAATTAATTTTTCAATCCATATGAAATAATTGTTTCTAAAAAACAATATTTTTTAACAATGGACATAAATAATCATTTTAAACATAATATAACTAAAAACTACACTTTTTTTGATAAATTTTTTGCTAGAATTGACATGTCAAAATCACAATTTTTATACGATAATTTTAACTAAAAATGGTTAAATAATAATTTTTTTATGAATTTCATGCCAAAAAATAATAATAATCACTTTTGTTTTTCAAAAAATAATGATTAACTTAAAAATCACATATTACAAATATTGAACGTATAACAACCTAATTGAGTGTTTATTCTTCTCATAAAATGTCAAAGTCAAAACATTGCAAAGCTTGATTTACAAGCATAACTTAAATTTAATCAACAATGTCACGTAATCCAAACTCTCCGTCCTTTAGAGTTTCATCATTGTCTTCTTCCACAATATTTTCTGTTTCCTTTTGCTCATTTTCCTCTTCTAATGGATCTTTGATGTCTGCGAATCTCCATGTATGGTCCTTTCCAAACATTCCATGTAATGGGTGGTGGGGTAACATTGACTTTTGGCAACTGATTCACTTAAAGTCCCTTTCTTCAACCAATTTTTTGCATTGATCTGGAAGAAATTGAAGAGCATTAATTCTTTGCGAAGAAATTGCACTGGTACTGGATCTTTTCAACTTACAATGCCATTTCTTCCTTTTGAAGGACATACTAGTGTTTGTACATAATTATCAAGCAAAAGAAATAATGAACAAATTAGTAAATGAATATTAAAAAATAACATATTGAAATTCAATTCCATATAATAAAACTTACCTGAGCCAGAAAATAAATCTAGAACCCAATCTCCTTCATTTGAACAAATGTCTATAAGATAGTTAATCAATAATTGTGGTTTTTGACAAATGTTAACTCTCTCTCCTTTTGCTTCTTTCTCTTCATATGTTAGTTTTCTCAAAACAGCATCATAAGTCAGTATTTGGCTATGACTCGTTCCGTCTACCTGATTAAAAATCATGACATATGGCTACCATCTTTTGCCCAACTATCAATATGAATGAACTCACAATCATTTATAAATTGTTGATCTTCATTGTTAAGAAGATTTGACTTTTTCCTGTAATATGAAATAGTAAAAGTTCAATTAACTTGTACATAAATAATTTTTTCAATATTAATTAAATATACATTTTAAACGTCTTACCATGTAAGCTGCATCCTTGAATTTGCTTTGACTTCTACAAATCCCGCAACCACTTTACTAAGAGCTTGATAAGTATAAGGGTCACTATCATAGTCAATGTTTGGAATATTGAAACCATGGGGAATATCTGCAATGACTAGGGAATAATCCCTTTTAGGTATGAGTTTAACAATGTCTTCACAGTCGCATTCTATTACTTGATATTGAATAATGTCTAGCCCATTCCAAATGAAATGATTAAGAGTTGGATCGAGTTGAAAATTCTTAATACGTTGCTTTCTCAGTCTTTCGGTCTTTATTTTTTCAATAAAGGTTTTGAAACTATCTGGCGCTCCATTATCATCCTTCCTCATCTTTTATAAAATAAATAAATATATGTGTAAGTTATAAATTAAAAAGAGTACATAGGTGAATAAAAATGAATGTATAAATAGATATTTAAATGCTAAGATAAAAGCTTTTTTTAATGTTGATGTAGACTTGATCTTGGATAGTGCGTAACAATATCAATCTACCATCTTCATTCAACAATCCTAACCATTTGTTCTTGAATTTCATAGTAAATTTGTACACTACATACATAAAGTAACAAAAAGTTAATAATGATATGTATAACAAATACTACCAAGAACAACATGTTTTATTTAAAATATAATTATAATCTAGAAATAAATAAAACTAATTCAACAAACTTACTTTTGAAATTCTTTAGACATTTCTTCCAATGATAATTCCCCTGACCTCACACAAGATGATATTGTTTTGACAATTTTTTCATCTTTCACTCCCTGCATCGCCCTCCAAGGTGTGATAGTCATATCGTCTAGAAGCTACTTCATTTAAGGAGCTAATTTACTGTTGCCACATATCAATGGCTTAGACTTTTTTACCTTCTGGTTTTTAATGGAAATGTCTTCCGACATGCTAAACATCTCATCAATCAACTTCCAAACATCTCCAGTTCTAAATGCCAATTGGAAAATGTTATCAACACCTTTGAATAAATCACTATTTTTGTTGTTTTTTCCACATTTTGAATTGGTTTTCTCTTCAATGTCTTCAAGTTGTGAACATGCAGATGATGTGGCTTTCTAACTTGATATTGACATTGCCCTTCACTTGCTTTATAGGTTTTCCTGACATTAAGATGAAATGTGTGACCACCATCAATTAAGTTTCTCTTTTTCAAATTATCTCGAATGGCATTTTGTTTTTTTTTATAATTCTATCCTCTAAATCAGCTCCTGGTGTAATGATTTCTCTTCTTTCTTTTGAAGTTTCATTAGGTTCTTGACTGCTGGTAATGACTGCTTCAAAATCTTCAACTTTACTTTTCTTGGTCATAACATTTCCAACAGATTTATTCTTGGGCATTGTTACTTTTCATTTTTTATGGCTCTTTTCAGTTCCAATGTCATCTTTAGTAATGGAAACATATTCTTCACTGTCAATTTCAACTTCATCTTTCTCAAAAGTAGCTTGTTTACCCTTGCTAGATTTATCCACCAGAGGTCTTTCTTTCTGATTCTTTGGATGTAGTTTTGTAGCATTATCAATTAATACATTTTGTTTATTTTCCATATATTTTTCTGACACTGAGTAAAAGTTGCTGACAACTTTCATGATATCATGCTCTATGAAATGAATGCCTTCCAACCTAATTGAACAACTTTCAACAAAATTCTGCCAAACAAAATATCATATGTCAATAAAAAACAAAGTTAAAAAAAAATAGTGAGACACTTTCAAGAACGCAAAATACAAATATAAATAACAATACTTATGATGTTTTGAGTCATCTCATTTACGATTTGTTTACACAAATTTGTAGATACCTCTCTCGTGTCATACAATGAATATGATAGTCGGTATTTAATCCTTTCATGTGACTTGGGAGTATGTAAACAACTTCAGTGTCCGGTACTGAACACATATCTATGACTCTTCCAATCACCTCAAAAATTCCATTATCATTCGGTATATCAATATATAAATATATATTCACATTTGTGCTTTCTCTTTCTTTCACATACCAGTTTCTTGATGGAAATTTCACCTCTTGCGAATTCTTCCAGTCTGAAATCATCTTCTTATCACTTGAGGCACTCGAAATATTTGTAGTCATGAGCTCAGGTGGAGTTCGTTCACTAATGTTTCTTGAAGTGCACCTTTAAGAATCTTTGGTCCAGAAAGTTTCACTGAAATTTTCTTTGATGCCATTTTCCTGAAAAATAGAAACACATAAATTAGTAAATAATAAAAACATATTAACTTAAATTAATAAGGCACTATTTAGGGTCCTTTAAAAAATGATAAGGAATTCTAAAAAATAAGGCACTCTTGCACCCTAAAAAATAGGGCACTTTAAAAAATAAGGCACTCTTTCATATAAAATATGTTATGTCTCGAATCCCGAAAGCTCTTGGGGTCAAGTCAGTAAATAGGCCGAGGGTGTTGATGCCATTTGGGTGGTGTTCACTCAGTGTTAAACAACCCTAGACGTAGCGGCTACCCACTGACCCGGGTATTCGTGAACCAGTATGTGAAAAAAAATATGTTATGTTTCGTATGAAACATATAAGATAAAATACATATAATCTATTCTATTTTTTAATAAATATGATACTTTTTCATATAAAATATGGTGTGGCCCTTATGAAATATATAAGACACATATAATCTTTTCTATTTTTTAATAAATAAGACACTTTTTCGTATTAAATATGTTGTGGTCCTTATGAAATATATAAGATATATATAAGCTATTTTTTTCATAAATATGGCAACAC